>LBNU01012011.1:2966-21824 GCA_014162995.1 Artemisia annua
AGATTAGGGTTTATCCTAGGGTTTTGTGCCTAGATTAGTGTCCTATGAGTGTCTAATAACTAATCCTAGGTCCTATGAGGCTTATACTAAGTGGTAGTGACCTATGGGGAAGTTTTGGGATAGTCTAGACCTAATTCTAGGAAGTTATGACTTAATTATGGTTTTATGCCTAAGGGACTTGTACCTAAGCTCTAATGGGTTGTACTAATGCCTAAGGGTCCTAAAGTATCCTAATGTTCCTAAGGTAACTTATACTTAAGCCTTGGACACTTTCAATCTAGTCTAACTAAGCATATAGGGTTTAGTAAGCACATAGACCTAATTAGGGTTTGTTTAGGGTTTATTATGGTGTTGTGGTAAGTTTAGTGTGTTAGGTTGGCAAATTACTTATTATGGTGTTGTTGTGATCTTATGCTTGACATACCAGAGGTTTATAGGGTGTGAGTGTTGAGTTGTTTGGCTTGTGAGGATACGTGGGCAAGTCTAGAGAGTCATGCAAGTAATGAATGCACATAAAAAGAAACAATTTACCTGTGAAATACCTACTATAGGTATTTGTAATGGGAATGATAGTGATGAGATTTTGTGGGTTGTTACATTACCTCTGAACAAATGACGTGGTTATACATGGCATGGACGTGCAACGGTTTTGGGGATAAGATTCAAGGCCTGTCCTTGCCCTGGAGTTTGTTATCCAGACAAGAATGTTTATGTTTGGAGCTTGTTTGCCTAGAAAGTTGATTTCTTATTGATGTATGTCGAGCTTTAAGTCTTATGGGCTGGTTATAATAGTAGCAGCTTTAGCCATTCGGGCTAAAACTCCTATACAATATAAGATACATTAGAGCTTTAGGTACCATGGCTAAATGCCTCGCCGATTCCGAGCTGGCATGCATTGCAGCGTCGTCGAAGCCTCGCCAACACACCATGGTGGCTCGCCAAAATGATTTTCGCCGTTGCAGCGGTGAGCTTGAAAAAAAAATACGTACCCTTTCTACTTCTAAATGCAACGGTTATTTTTAAAATTTCATTTAAAAAATATAAATAAATAACCCCCCCCCCCCTCCCCACTCTATAACATCCAATTTTAACTAAAATTTTCACCTACACAAATTCTTTTTAAATTCTACCAACTATCACAAACTATGGGTAACGAACCAAATGAAGTGAGACGAACTATCCTTAGGCGACTACGAAGAGAACTTGTAGCGGAGATCACACTGGCGAATAATATGTTGACCTATTTGACTTGGTATTATGAGCAAATGCGAGGCCATGGTACAGAAATGACAAGGGTGCATTCGTTATCACTCGACGAGTCACTTAACAGCTACGATTTACATCCTCTTCTAATGACCACTGAAGCAGATATGCGTGTTGCAAACAACTCGATAGCAGACGGAGACGAATTGTTGAGAAGTTTTGTTGAGAAAGAAGAATTCATCAATAATTACAGAGCAATATAAAAGCTTGTATCATGTTTTAGTTTTTTTATTTCGTATACTTATGTTTTTAATTATCTATGTTTTAGTTTTTAATTTATGAATAAAAGTTGTATTTATTTGAATTAATGAAATTTAGTTTGTTTGAAAAAAATAAAAAAGAAAATAAAACTAGGTGAGTGGGGCCCAAATGACTAAGTTGAAGTTAAGTGGTGTTTGTTATCCACCTTTTGAATTAAAGGAATGGGATGAAAGAAAATATAATTGTTTGGTATCTGGTTTTGGGTTAGAAATTGGTTGCTACACCCTCATATGCGGTATTTCACAAATACTTACTTAAAAGGTGGGTTTTTGAAGTGGAATTTGTTTTTGGTGGGCTATTTATTTGTCATTTAGCAGCTTTTTTTTTGTCTGTTTTCATAAAAAACGAACCCCACCATGTTTAGTATCATTTTTTTATACTATAATAATTATAAACTTAAAGTCCATTCCCTATCATATTTTAGTAAACAAAAAACAGTTTGCATTTTCTCTCTTCTACATTAAGGGCCCATTTGGTTTGAGGATTTGGATTGGGATTTTAAAATCTAAAGTTGACAATTTTGTTTGGTTGTATTTATGGGTTTTGAAATAGTGATTAAAGTACAAAAAAAAAAAGTTCAACTTTTGAAATCCTTGCTAGTAGGGTGGGTTTTGATGGGTTTTTGGTTATTGTGCTGTAGCAACCCACAAAATCTCATCACTATCATTCCAATTACAAATACCTATAGTAGGTATTTCACAGGTAAATTTTTACTTTTTATATGCATTCATTACTTGCATGACTCTCTAGACCTGCTCACGTATCCACACAAGCCAAATAACTCAACACTCACATCCTATAAACCCCTGGTATGTCAAGCATAAGACCACAACAACACCACAATAAGTAATCTACCAATCTAACACACTAAACATATCACAGAACCCTAATAAACCCTATTTAAACCCTAATTAGACCTATGTGCTTACTAAACCCTATATGCTTAACTAAACTAGTTTAAAAGTGTTCAAGGCTTATGTATGAGTTACCTTAGGAACATTAGGATACCTTAGGACCCTTAGGTACTAGTACAACCCATTAGAGCTTAGGTACAAGCCCCTTAGGCATAAAACCATAACTAGGTTATAACTTCCCGGAAACTAGGTCAAACCTTCCCAAATCTTTCCCATAAGCTACCACCACTTAGTATAAGCCTCTTAGGACTTAGGATTAGTCATTAGATACTCATAGGACCCTAACCTAGGCACTAAACCCTAAGCTAGACCTTAATCACTCACTAAACCAAATTAGGTCTAAACTAAACCTAAACTAGTTCAAACCTAAATCTAAGCACCTCTAAACTAGCAACCAAGCACCCTAGCACCTCCCCTAAACCTAGCACACACCATATCACCTTACAAGTACCCAAGCAAGGAGGTGCATCACCTCCTTGTCACCACCTTCACCCCACGGTTCCATCTCCTCCACACAAAACCCTAAACCGCCTATAGGTCTTCCATGTCACCACCATAGCTTAGTATAGTCAGCTAATAGCTTGCATGAGTCACCTTCCCCCCTCCTTCGACATCTCCTACTTGCTTTGCTTGCTCGCTACTCCTTGTTGCCCTATAAATACCCGCGAACCTCACACCATTTCAAAAGCACACCTCTTCTCTTCTTCACCTCAAAACATTCTATAGTAGTAGTAGTACTCGAGCTATAGTAGTCCTAGGAGTCGAGCAAAGCAAGCCAAGGACCCTTGTCGAGTTGTTTTCCTATCGCTAAAACCCTAGTACCCTCGTTAGCCCTCCCTTTGGTCATGTAAGCCTCTAATCTAGTTTATTTAGCTTTAGTTTAGTCCTAGGATAGTATTAGGTTGCCTTAGATCCCATTAGGACCCTTGCCTAAGCCTTGATCACTAAAAACTAGAACTTATCTTTTTAAAACCCTAATATGTGTCGAATACATGTTTATATGCTATAAGCCATTTCCATAAGCCCTAAGCTAGTTTAGATAACTTAGATAAGCTAATATTAGTTAAACATAAGCTAGGAAACCTTTTTGTTTCATAAAAATATAGTTTGCATGGAATTAGGACTAGTTTTGCAAAGTTTTCCATGCATAGGGGTATATATGGTAAATTTCTGAAAATATTAAGTCTCGAGACTATTTTTGACATTTCTTAGAATTTATAAGTATAAGGACCCTTTTTGCAAAGTTATAAAACCCTAGGATAGAAAGTTAAATAGTTATAAACTTAAAAAGGACTAGTTTTGCAAAAGTTACAAAGTTATGGGTATAAATGGTAAATATAGAAAACTTATAAGTCCAAGGATCATTTCTGTCATTTTTTTTAAGATATATAAGTATAGGGACTAATAGTGTTAAGTTTAGATAGTTATAAACCTAAGTAATATAAGTATTATAAGTTTAGGGTAGATGTGGTAAATATGTTAAACTATAAGGGTATAAAGTAAAAATATTAAAGTTAGAAGCATAACACAATATTAGGGGAGCTTCATGTGAGGAGTATTATATGGATATTTCGTTTTGACGAGTTTGCTGGGTTTACAATTTAAAGTGCCCTGGCTCCTCAAACGATTATTGCATGTACTTCTGAATTATGATGGCCCGAACAGTGTTATGTTATAACTAAACTCTAAATAAATACGTAACTCAATAGTAAGTAGCTTCATGTGAGGAGTATTAACTTCTGAATTATGATGGCCCGAACGGTATTATGTTGATAACATAATACAATAGTAGGGAGCTTCATGTGAGGAGTCTTATACTTCTGAATTGTGATGGCCTGAACGGTGTTGTGATATATCTAAAACCCTAAAAACCCTAAGAATGATTACTTAAGAAAACATAAACAAAACAACTAGAGCTTGACATACATCCACACCTACAACACACCAGGATACGTGAGTAAGGCAGTCTAGTTTCCGAGTCACTTTTTGCATCAATAAGATTTCCCTAAGCCCAGGTGAGTTTTCGTAGCCTCACATCTTTTAAACTTTCACTCTAAATGCTTTACAAACCCTGTGAGGGGGATACATGCTACTTGCTTTACTTTAAACCGAATACAAGTCTTTTTCTTTGGTTGTTGCACGAGTAAACTATCTGCCACCACTACATAACTAAAATTCATGAATCTAATCGTTTGGGATATTTTACCCACGTGAACGCGAATATAGTTGATAGATCTATTGGAGTTTGACAACTTCCGTTGATACCACATCTTTCTGGATGGTATCAATAAGTACTATATTTGAACCCACTGAAGGATTAACTTTGGCAAATTATCCTTCCTATCCCCTCATGGTTGGGTCTGCAGCCCCCATGAGCCGGACTGTTAATGTGTGGTTCATGAGCTTAGTGCAACATACCCCACACATGATAATTGTAGAATGCATTACAATTATCATAAACACTACATTTTCCTTGAAGGGTGTATCAACTGAACCTGTGAAACTTGTATTCACTAACACTTAAACCTATGACTCTTACTCAACACCTACTGTTGACTTTTAAGCATGTATCCTAGGTATATCATTACTACGGAGATGTGGCAGAAGGAGGCACTGAACTTGGAGGACTTTCAAACCGGTTATCATTCGAACATAACATATTACTTAGACTTTGGGACCTCATCAATAGTAAAAGTATATCTTTTACTATAAAAACTCTGATAATCAAATGAATGATAACTAAATTTCTATAAACGTCTCTTTTCGAGTCGTTTTCTATTGCTGTAACTGTAATTCCATGAAGTAATACCCCAACCCTAAATCCGCTGCGAACCATGAAAATGTTGGTGTTTCATGTGCGGTCCACTCACATTTTTCACTCTATCTCTCTCCTCTCTCTATTATATAAAAAATAAATAATATACAAATTTAATTTATTTTTCTTTCTCATTTATTTTTAAACCTACACAAAATCCAAATCCAAATCAAAATTTTAATCCTAAACCCATCTACAAACCAAACGGGCCCTAAATCCAAATCCTAATATGAATCATACCATCGCGACAACAATTAAATCATCTTTCTATAGAGGGGATACTTTCGGCGATTTTTATTTTCAGTTACGTCTTGAAAAATCACATGTGATTTTTCTAACGTAACTGAAAAAAAAAAATTTTGTCGAAAGTATATCGAAGTGCCTGTCAAATAAAAGATATACAAATAATCGTCGCGATGGTGTATGATTTACCGTTTGCAAGATATTTTATTTTTAAAAAAGAGGTGGAAAGTTTTATTTATTTATTTATTTTTTTTAAATGAATGGCTGGTATTGATTTATTGGGTATTTAGATAATTTTGGGTTTCTATTGATCTCAACTCTGAAGTTCCAAATTGTCGTACGTTTTTTGAAACCGAAAAAGTTTGTTCACCGTAAAACTCCACAATCATTGAAAATGACTACCATATTCTTTTTTGTATTATTTGTGTTTTTTTAGTTTGTTTGGAAAATAGAAAAGAGCATAAAATTGGTATGGATGAGGCTCACACGAAAAAATTGTTTTGCATTAGTTTTGGGGATATTTTTAAATAAAAAAGTTAAAACGAGGTGACATCCGGTAGCTTTTACTCTTAGATACCATCCCAGTAGACAATAATACCCTTTCACCACATTCTTTATGAAGTACATCACTTCATTTTCAAAAGTCAAACCTTTTTCAGCAAAGATCCGCATCCCTCTTTCAACCCTCACACACTAAACACACACACACAACTCTCCGGCCGCCAATGACTACCTTCAAACCAGCATAATCTCTCCACAAAAACCCAAAAATGGATCCACACAGCCATAGATGGATCGGAATAGCCGAAAAGCTTCTAATGAGCCACGACCTAGTTGGATCCAAAACATTCGCTATCCGAGCACGCGAATCCGACCCCAGACTCGAAGCCGCGGAACAAATCCTTGCAATCACTGAAACACTCCTCGCAGCTGAAAAACCAGTTGTTGCAAATAATGGCTCTCAACAACCTGACTATTACGCTATCCTTCAGCTCGTTCGCTTCGTTTCGGATAGCGAACATATCGCAAGTCAGTATCGAAGGTTAGCTATTCTTTTAAACCCGAACCAAAACAGGTATCCGTATTCGGAACAAGCGTTCCAGGTGGTAAATGATGCTTGGGCTGTGCTTTCGAACCCTATGCGTAAGTCTGTTTATGATTCCGAACTTAATAATTACATGCCACATCAACAACAGGTTAGTAATTTAGGGTTTAATATTGACCAACAACATCAACATCAGCATCAGCAGCATCAACAGCAGCATAATTTTTTTGAACAAAATCAGCAACAGCAGCAGCATTTGCAACAACATAATTTTCTAGGGCAGCAGGTACAACCGTTTCAACAGAATAGGATACAGTCCCCGCCTCCGTCTGCCGCGTCAAACAATGCTTCGTATTTGTGGCCACCGCAGTCACAGGGGCAGTCACATCATCAAATGCAAGAGGATTTGAAGCCGCAGGTGCATCTACATCAACAGCTGCCACTACATTTGAAGTCCCAACCGCATCATATGAAACAGGAGCATATGCAGCACCAGGTGCCACTGCAGCAACAGTTGCAACTGGAACAACAGAAGAAACGTCAACAAGAGGAAGAGCAAAGACGTCTGCAAGAACAGCAGTTGAAGTTTCAGCAAGAGGAAGAGCGCCGCCGTTTGCAAGAACAGAAGCTTCAGCAAGAGCAAGAACAACGACGTTTGCAAGAACAACAACGTCTGCAAGAACAGCAACGACGTCTAAAAGAGCAAGAGGAAGAGACAAGACGTATGCAAGAACTGCAACAACGACGTCTAAAAGAACAAGAGGAAGAGCAACGCCGTCAACAAGAACTGCAACAACGACGTCTGAAAGAACAAGAGGAAGAGCAACGCCGTCAACAAGAACTGCAACAACGACGTCTGAAAGAACAAGAGGAAGAACAACGGCGTCAGCAAGAACAGCAACAACGTCTAAAAGAACAAGAACAACGACGTCTGCAAGAACAGGAGGAGGAGCAACAGCGACTTAAAGAAAAAGAGAAAGAGCAACGGCGGCTGCAAGAACAAGAGGAAGAGCAAATGCGTCAGCATCAACAAAAGCAGCAGCAAGAAGCACTAAGACAAAATGCTAATCCAGTCCAGCAACCTAGTCAGGTTAATACTAACAATGGCGTAACAGAGGATGAAATGGAAACAGAATCGGAGCCGGTAGCAGAAGAAGAATCGGATGCAGCTGATGAGACTATGGATGATTCACCTACGTTTTGGACAGCGTGTCCTTATTGTTTCTACATGTACGAGTATCCCAAACGTTATGTTGAATGCACCCTTCGTTGTGACAACTGTAGAAGAGCGTTTCAGGCTGTCCCTGTCCCATCCCCACCGCCAACAATCGAAGGTCAGGATGCTTATTTCTACTGTTGGGGTTTCTTCCCGGTAGGTGTTTCAATCTCAGATCTTCAGAAAGACAATAGCAGCAAGGCTACAAAGTCAAAATGGGCACCTTTTTCACCTTTGTATGATGCCTCACAGAACCATTTAAATGAGTGTGCGGCCCCGAAGGAGAATACTTTTGTGAACAAAAGTTCGGGGCCGCGTGTCTCTTTTGATGATGTGTTAGCTGGAGTCTCCGTGTCTAGTGATGATTCTGATATTGAATGGGATAAAACCCAGAAAAAGAAGTTGAAAAGGATGAGTAATGATATGATATCAGATTTTAAAGCGAGAGTGCAAGTTCTTGCTCTTAGGGCAAGGGATACTGTAAATGGGAATGATAAAAATAGGAAAAATAGTACTCAAGGGCGTGTCGGGGTGCCTACTGTGCCAGTGGCAGAAACTAGCGAGCAAATTGTGGGTAGTATTTCGAGAAAGCAATCTGGTGTGGTTGCAAAAGAATCCGAGAAGTTGGATTTGAATGTGGAGTTTGATAATCACGTGGCTGCTGGGACCCGTGGGCATGAGGATGGGGATGAAGAGGAAGATAACATTGAAGGTATTGGATTCTTTGAAGGACTTGATGAGTTCCTTAACAACTTGCCGATACTGTCTGTTACTAATGAAGGAAAGGTCAAGGCAGCTTAGTTATGAAGTAAGACTTGCAGTATTTATTTTGTTGTAGGTCTTGTTTGTAGTAGTTGTATTCGTATTCTCTTATAATGAACTATGTAGCGCAGTTGGGTAGTTTGTTTGTTGTTGTGCGACAGTCTTTTGGGTTGTATATGTCTGACTGCAAAATGTGTTTTACAACCTTTTTTTGCTGTTTCTGTAGCAGTCAGAAATCCTTCCTTCAAATTTCCTATAGCTGCTTTATATATTGCTTGGTAATGGCATGATATCGTGGAATTGTAACCTTCTAATAATATTTATCAAGTTGTTACACCTTCATAATCCTTGTGCTAGGCTGCTGCTGTTTAATGTCTTTCAATATGCACAACTGGTGGACACCTTTACGTGTTTGTTATCATATTGTAAGGAACTTCCATGCTCGTACCTTCTGATCTGAGCAAGAAAAATGTAAGGCAGTTGTGTAGTGTTCTTTTAGTGAAGTTAGTCATCATTACCATTGAGTGTCAAACTTTTTCTTCTTATGACCACTCATTTTAGTTAGAGCTATCAGATATAGTGTTTTCTCCTAAGGTCATGTATCTCCAGCTTTTTTTTTTTTTTTTTTTTTTTTTTTTTTTTTTTTTTTTTTTTTTTTTTTTTTTTTTTTTTTTTTTTTTTTTTTTTTTTTTCTTTTTTTTTTTTTTTTTTTTTTTTATTTTTTTTTTTTTTTTTTTTTTTTTTTTTTTTTTTATTATATTTTTTTTTTTTNAAACAATACTGGGTTTTATTCTTGAGCTCTTTTGAAATGGCTAAATGCTAAAAGCCATAAACTTCTTTGAAAAGCTTAGCCAAACCCCTGATTTATGAGTTTAACTAAAACAAGTTTAATGCAGTTCCTTTCTTACTTTCTACCCAAGTTCCCTTTCAGATGTATCCCCAACCTATGGCATATCTAAGTTTATAACATGCTTTGCAGTGCATGTTACCACACAATATCCGAAGCTAGATCTAATCTTTTTAGCAGGATCACCAGACATGCAATTGCTGGACTGCATCGGAATCACAGTGTTTATTATAATTCATGGTAGCTGGTCCAGGATGCTTTTATTGTCCTTTAGTTATGAAGTTACTGCATTATGTTACTTTAGGCACCCTTAAGGCCTTAACAACAAACTAGGGTGTTGCGGATGCAGCATCGCCGTAGTTCGACATCTTGCCTGTATACTAAGGAGGTGTTTGGGTGAGCTTATTCATGGTGTTTAATAGCTTATTGTGTTATTAGAACATAAGCTCTCTAGTCTTTGGGTGAAGCTTATCTTAAAAGTTTGATAGCTCTATTTTTGAGGTAAAAGCTAAATAAGCTTAAGCTCCAAATATGGAGCTTTTTGAGGATACATTAGCACTATGCGTACCAACACCCCCTAAACCATATACCATCTCATGATCAAACTAGAAATTCAACTATATAGTGATCTATAACTCAAAATTGCAAAAACCGTCCTTGTGGTTTGTTCAAATCGTAGGCGCAGTTACTACAACTTCGAAAGTGCAAGCATAGTCTTTGTGAGAAACTTTTAGTTGGATGTCGTCTTTGACCAAATTGAAATGACTAAAATACCCTTGTCTTCATCCCCTCTAATTTGTACTTGAATAAGCATATTTTAGTTCTTTCACCATGGCCAAAGGATGATATCCAAATTAAATTAACAGTTTTCTATTGCACTTTCGAAGTTTTAGGGATTGTGCATGCGATTTGGACAAGCGATGTGAATGGTTTTTGCAATTTTGTCTTTTTTAATTTGTTTTACTTCTAATGATCTAATGTTCCAAGTAGGATTTTAATCATCTTAAATCGTATTTCTTGGCATTGGTGTCTACCTTTGGTTCAGGGACGGAAAATTGAATGCTGTTTGGTAGGGGCCAACTTGAACAGTATTTATTTTTAAGGTACCGATATACACTACGATAAAATTTTTGTATTAAAAATGACTAAAACTATATATAAAATGGTATAAAATGTACGTAGTCAATTTTTGGAAGAGCTACAACCCCCCTCGGTCCCTACTAAAGTACTAAGTTCCGTCCATGCTTTGGTTCTCTATTATTAATAGTATCATAGCGATGAATGTTTTGCTTTCACCCAACAAGGCCACATCATTTTTGGCTTGCATATGTGTGACAGAATTGTAAAGATATTAGTGTAATTTAAACTTTTTGCTAGGATATGGATGCAAGCCCTTCTTTATTATTTTTCGAAGTTTATTAGTTTATTTTTTTGTCAACATCAAATTTGATATAAAAGATCAAACTTTTTAACAAATGTCATGTGCACAATTCTAGTTTAGTTGTGTGGGTTTCTAATATGCATCTAATAAGGGCAAAACCCACGCATTGAGGGCCTAGACAACGCATGGACGCATGGTTGTTAATACACTACCATGTATGGTGGTGAGATTTTGGATTTGGTTTAGTGGTGCGCTTTGCTAAATGGTTAGCACAAGTGAAGGAGCATTTTTTTTTTTCTTAGGTGTAGTTTAAAAAAATAAAATAAAAATATAGGTATAATTTTTTTGTTAGAAAGCAAAACATTTCACTTTTCACTTTAATCTTTTTTGTTTTATAGATATAGTATAGAACTATAGATGTACAATGTAATTTTGAAAAGGAAAAATGGATCTGTTGGTTGATTTTAGTCTTGAGGTGACGGTAGTAAATATAGTCATTGTTACAAGGAGTCTAAGCTAGTGGTTCTAGAAGGTGGTTAACTCGGGTTTAATTCCTTGCTAACTTACAAGTTTTTTTCCCATCTCGCATAATTATTTTGTTAAGTAACAACTTTGTAATTATTGAATGTTTGATCATCAACCATAGAACTATAGTTACCAAAACCCTCTTGTACTATGCAATATAGTACAAGAAGCTTATGCATCTTCTATTTTATAAGGCGCAACATTCACAAGAATGAAGCTTTTTATACAGGTTTATAAGCTTCTCTAATATCAATTTATAAATCTTTTAATGTTATAAATTTATTTCACTATTTAAAATGTATTAGATTAACACATGCATTAAATTATGAATATGTACAAAAATGTGAGCCCCTTTTTTTACAATATGTACATAAAATAAAATATAACTACGGTTAAAACTAAAGACAATTTTTCTTTTTAATGGTTTTAGCCCATTTTATGAACCTATCATTGTGTATGCTCACATTTTTCGAAACCCGTCGCACAACTCACATAAACCCTCCTTGTACTATACGTTTCATAGTCTTAGGGTGCGTTTGGTTTGTTGTCATAAATGACTATCGGTATAACAATCGGTTAGGCAGGGAAAAGTAATAGGTATGAATTCAAGTATCATCTTTAATAATGTTGTTTGGTTTAGTTTTTGGGAATGGGGATAAAATAGAACAGAAAAAGATTCATCATCACATATTTGTTTTTTCCTTGAACTAGATCATCACATATTTGTTCATTCAGGGTCTTGGCAGTGGGTACGTGATAGCGCCAGACGGGATCCATCCCGTGCAGGAACACACCCGCCGGCCTAGCGGTACCGCACGGGATCCTTCCCTTGCGTGAAAGTTTACCGCACGGCATGGTTTGAAAATTGGAACGTTGGGAGAGCAAATTTGACCGTTGCATGTATTATAACGTTTTTTTTTCTTCTTTTTGACCGTTACTTTTTTTTTACCGTTTATTGTTGTGGTTATATAGTGGGCAAACAACAAGTGATAAAGCACAAAAAAAACCACCTAGTGTTTAAAAAAAAATTGTACCGAAACAAAAAGAAAAAAAAAAAAAAAAGAGACAAAAAGAAATAGAGATCCAAGAAAAACCAACCGAGTAGCGAGGGGCGCAATTCGTCCTCGCGTTCAAACACAATCCGATTACTACCCCGAATCATCTTCTCAACCACAACACGGTTACCGTCCCGAATTTCACGATGCTCAATCTCCACTATTTATCTACACCCAACAACAACCCCTCCCGCAATTGCCTACTCATTTCGACCCGTTTGAACCACGATATACCCAACAAAAAAGGCGTGAACGGGAGAGCGCTCCGTTACCAATTCGTGATGATACCGATGATGATGAATATTTCGACCATGTTGACATGGTACCCGAGACACAACCAATTAATGAAGAGGCCGAACAACATGAACAAGTCGAAGAAGTCGAAGAGGTCGAGGTACCGCAACGTCAAAGTCAAAGAAAAGCCAAAAAGATTTGGACGCCCGATGAGGAGGAGGCGTTAGCTAAGGCTTGGATTAAAATTTCGGTGGACAAAGAAGTTGGCGACCGTCAAACAAGGGAAGGATTTTGAAAGCGAGTTCTAAAGCATTTTAAAACCCTTGTGCCGAGAACCGAACGCACTAAAGATCAATTGAACTCGAAGTGGACTCCTATGAACGCGTCTATCGCTGCGTTCAACGGTTACTACCAACAAGCGGTAATTTTTTATATGTATATATATATATTTTTTACATACGTTATATATATATATATATTTTTTACATACATTATATATTTTTTTTACATACGTTCATATATTTTTTTTACATACGTTTATATATTTTCTTTACATGCGTTATATATTTTTTTACATACGTTTATATATATATTTATTACATACGTTATATATATATATATATTTTTTTTTGGAAGTTTTATATATATACTTGTATTACATTGTTTTATATATATACTTGTATTACATTGTTTTATATGTATTGTATTATATTGTTTTATAAATATGTAGGCGCGCTTGAAAGACAGTGGGTGCAGCGATCTTCAAGTTTACGAGAGATCTGATGAGTGTGTAAATACTCATCATTTTTGTCGTATTTGAACTGCCAAAACATCCAAAAACACCCAAATATGCATCAAAATACTGAAAATATCCCAGGGTTGTGTTTTATATGTTTAGATGCANATAGTCTAAATCATTCATTTGTTTTGAAAATCAAAAATCTGTTTTCAAAAGGTCTTGTTTGGTTAATCTGTGATCTCTGTGTTCTAAGTAGTTTGTGTTTTTGTTGTTGCTTGGTACATGTCACTTAGGTTCATACTAGCTCAGAATAATCATAAAATCCAATGGTCATTTGATAAAAAGTCAAAATCCTTTTTAATCTCAACTTAGTGATAATCTGCCAAAAGTGTTAAGTCCAAATCTCATCAAATCTTTTCACAAGTTGTTATTATAGCATAAGTTAGTCTTAACATAACCTAATTCAACATAATCAGCCAAAAAAAAATCAAAGTTCAAATAAGACAACTTAGGTGTTCATTAGAAAAGTCAAAAAAAAATTTCAAGTCTGTCAAATTGTGCAAATCTCCCAGATCTTGCACAAGGTTCAAAACAGTTTGGAAATCCAAACCAATTGTTGATTTGTGTTGTCTTGTTGGTTGTTTTCATTTTTCAAAAAGAAAATCTTGATTTGGATTTCATTTGCTTATTAATAAGCACTCTTAAAGTTGCCTAGTTGGTCTGTAACCTCCCCTGTGTCACAGCTTTTCACCCATCTTCATAAGCTCCCATAGAACTTATTAATGGGCCCCAGTGCATGATTCTTGGCTTTTTGAAAAGCCAAGCAACCCATCTTGATAGTTCAGGGCTTATTTTGCATTTCCAAGCTTATTTGATAGGGCTGCTAGTAGCTTCTTGTTTGTCCCATTTAATAGTGCATACTGAGTACTCAGTATACACAAGCTTTTTCACCAAACTTCACAAGCTCACACAGGGCTTATTTGTGGGAATTAGGGTTTGCTTTTTGGCTTATTTGAAAGCTCCCCAGGTTGGCTTATTGGTTCAAAAGCTCTTTTGGACCCCTGAGCTCATTTGAGGGCCCCACATAGGCTTGCAATACCCCTTTGTAGTCTGTTTGGTTCTGTGATTTGCATAATTGCTTATTTGTGTGATTTGGCTTATTCAGTATGCTTTTTCTTATCACATTTGCTTATTCTAGGTATTATTAGATTGTTTCTACCTTTTTTAGCTTCTGTATTCATGTTTGTAGCTTGTTGATGGATCTAAACACACACCTTGTGTTAGAGATACTTTGAGTAATGTTGTTAAGCACGCGGAATTTACTTAGCAACACTTAGAAGATTATTTATGTGATGTATTGTGGATGGGAATAGTAGTATGTAACACAAAGCTTCAATATTATTAATAATAATACGAGTGATCTTAGCTATCACTAGGGTTACACCTTGAAGCTCTCTAGAATAATTCGTACCTATGATCATGACCTAGGATCTCCTTTTATAGCACAAGGAGTCCTTTACAAGATAAGTATAATACTATCTAAATAGAATATTCACAAGATCTATTCTATACTTATCTATACACGAATACATAACAGTTATCTAGTAAGCAGTGGTAATAATATGTACTAGCAGTGGTAATGAGTTTCCACTGCTAGTGCATTCTTCAGCAGTGTCTTCCACAAGCCTATCAGTGGTAACTGTTAGCTTTATTCCCAACAATCCTCCCCTAAACTTAAGATTTCTCTGCAAATCAATAAGTTTCTTCAATCTGCATAAAGTCTTAGGATTTGGGAATTCTTCCAAACACTTCACTTCTTTCTCCTTAATTCTTCAACTGCTCTTGAACACTGAACTTGAATCTTTCTTATCAGTTCTCTAACTTTTTCAGTATCTTCATGAACTCTTATGCTTGTAGACAACATCACTGTGAGAGTTCCAGCTCTGAGTGGGTATTCTTTCTCAGCAAACATAAATGCATCCACTCCAGCCTTTGTAGAAACATGATGAACTTCACATGAGTCATAATAAGTCCATGTAGTTTCCATACCTCTAGCTTCAAACTTCCAAAAGTTGTCAGTCAGATTTGGTTCATAGAGCCTTCTTAGATCAACCCATAACTGCATTTCTTTTACATCTTTCAGACTGCCAGCATCAAATCTTTCTTGAACCAATCTCCACAGTGCATTGAGATCATCTCTGTCACATGCTTTGATAAGTTCTTCAAACTGAATGAATGATGAAGTTTCACCTCCTAGCCTTGTGATTTTCCAACATGGAGCAAAATTGCTAGCAGTGTAAACTTCCCAATCAACAATAGGATGTCTGACTTGCAGTGGGTCAGGATAGAAGTCTTCTTCTTCAATCAATATCATACCAGTCAACTGTTCTTCTGTGAACTCTTCAGATTGAACTTTTGTAGTTTTAGCAATTCTTGTCTTCTTAACTGTCTCAGGTTCACTTTGCTTAATTTTCCTTTTGGAAAATTTTCTTTCTTCAGCTTCTGAACCCATAGGAACAAAATCAAGATCTTGCCTTTTAACTCTATAGTAAGCTCCTTCAATCTGTTCAGGGGTCATTCCTTTGAACTGAATCATCTTCCATCCACCAACATGACAGCAATAAGATTTCATAAAAGATAGAATTTGTGCTTTTGTTGCTTGTCTTGGTTTCTTTTGCCCCTTCTTGACTGTATCAATTGCATATTGAAGTGCTTGTCTATTCTTCATCATGATAAAATCCTTCATCTGAGCATCTCTTTGATCTTCAGTTAAGGTTCTATCAGCTATTAGGTCAATTGCTTTCTTCTTGATTACTGGATCTTTTGCAATTAGGAAAGCAATATCTTCTTCTGTAGGTACAAAAGCAAATTCTGGAGTCTTCTCTCTCAGAATTTTAGGTGGAACAGTGGAAAGTGGATTTACATCCAATGGAGCAGTGGTTTCCATCTTGTCCATCTTCTGAGCCATCATGAAGTCAGCAATCTCTATCTCATCTAACATCTTCTTTCTTGCAACTTCATCTTCTACAAGTTTCCTTGCAACCTCAGCATCATGATCAATTTGAGCTTGAACACTTCTCTTTACCTTCTTTGTTGGTAAATCTTCACTTTGCATTACATCTTTCCCTTTTTCTTTTCTTTTCTTCTCAATTTCTACCTCAGCAGTGGAAACAGTTTGACTGTCAGTGGTAACTGTTTGCTCTGCAGTGGAAATACACACATCAGTGGGAATTGTTGTTGCAGCAGTGGAGAAAACTTGCTCTTGTTCTTGCTCTTCTGTATTAAGCTGCTGTTGTTGTGAAACTTCTGGCTCTGTATCATCAATCATTGGCTCATATGCCAAGTCTTGAATTCCAAAATCTTCTTCAAATTCATCTTCAACAAAATCAATTCTCCTCCCCTCAGTTTTAGCATCTGTTTTCCTCCCCTGTTTGGGAGAATTTCCCAAATCATCAAAGAAATCTTCACTGGGTGAGGATGAAGAAGATAACACCATCTTTGCAGTTCTTTTATTCTTCTGTAACCCCTGTATTGCTTCCTTTAAGGTTTGAATCTCCTGTTTGAGTGTAGTAACATCTTTGGCATGCTGCTCCTTTATATCTGCCAATTCTTGCTGAAGAGATCCAACCTGTGTTGCCAATTTGGTACAAAGTTCCTTCAATTCCAATGGTTCCTCACTGCCCTCATCACTTCCAACTGTGTAACCTGTTGGGAGAGGTGAATCATGGGGCATTGGTTCAGTCTCTTCCCTAGTTGGACTAGGCAAAAGGCTAAAGCCACCACTGCTTGTTCCAACACCAGAAGGATCAGGAATATGCTGTGTTGAGATGAAAGGAGTTGGCTGTTTAGACCTCCTCTCATATGTTTGAGAAACTGGTGGAGTGTACTCAATATTTGGAACAGTAAGAATGGGTGAGGTTTCAGATTCAATTGGGTTTATTGTATCATCACCCTATTCTTGTGAAATTTTGGCAAGCATTTGAGGAAAAAGAGGTGTAAAAATCCAATCACCAGGCTTGTCCATGTTTTGAAAAACTTTAGACTTTAGGTGTCTGATTTTATAAACTCTGTTATGGGGTTGCAGTGGAAATTCATTTAGCACTGCTTGCACAAACCTTGGGTACATCAAAAATTTAGTTGAACTCTTTACATTGCCCTGCATACTTATAAAAATGTATTTGGACCAATTCTCTATCTTTTGCTAGGCAGACCAAAGGGTAAGCCATTGGTGAACTTAATTGTTCATAAGAGGTTTTCTTAGGGCTAAGGCAATGTAAGAGAGTATGAATTAAAAATCTCCAATGAGGACAAAAACCACTCTTTTTGAAAGTAGCCCTTTTGTCAGTGGTATTGTACCCCATGGAAGAGAGACTTTCCCAAATTTCTGGCATGGGTAATGTGATGATACCATTGAGATCATCCAATTGGAGAACTCTCCTCAAGGATGCCTCAGTAACATCAATAGTTACCCCATCCACTGTGGCTCTAAGAGCATCCACAGATTCATGTGTATCTCTATTTTCAATTGTTATGGAATGAACAGAATTCCAAAACTGTTTGATTTGAGAGATATAGATTGTGGGATTTAAAAGTAAAGCATACCTCACATGTGTGGTGTTAAGAAAATCCACAATCTGATGAAAAAGAGGACCACTCTTGTCGTTTGATTTTTCCAAATTTGCCACTTGGTTGTGCTCATCTGCAAAAGTGATAGAAACCATGGTGTTCTTTTGAGAAAAACAGTTGTGTTAGTATCGAATTGAATGATTGACTTAGCCAATTGAGATAAGAATATATATACTGCTAGGGTTTGAAGTAATGCGCAAGAAAGATTATCTATGGAAAAGATTTATCTTAGAAAGATAAATTGGAATTAGGTAAGTAGATAATCTTAAATAAAATTAACCCTATTAATATGGAAAGCAGTTAGTTATCTCAACGGCTAGTAAAATATTTTGTTACTGACACAACAGTTGTAACGGCTAGTTCAACAGTGGAAAAATTACACTGTCAGTGGAAACTGTGAACTAGCAGTGGAAATTTTTCACAAAAATTTTCAAGAGCAGTTGTAAAAATAAAGATATAAAAATTTGACTGCTCTCTTTATAGTTTTTAGCAAACTACCAGCTATCAACGGATTTGATATGTCTTTACCATGAGCCGTTTGCTATGGACTAGCCAACTCTTAATCATAAAGAATATGGTGAGTTGATGACCATATAGTTTTTGGTAAACTATCAACCATAAACGGATTTGTTAAGTCTTTACCAGTAGTCGTTTGCTCTGGACTAGTTGATTCTTATGTGGATTAGACATGGTGAATCAATAACCATTTGTAGTGTATCTCAGTTATACACCTTTTATGATCAGCTCCCACTTTAAAAACCTGCAATGGTTAAAAAAAATATGGAAAGTATATATCCAAACTTGGTACTAACCAAAGTGACTTATTAACCAAAAACCTCTGTTCACAAATATCTTCTAAAAGTCAACTCAATAATATCCCTATTTACTTTTCAACCTACCTAAATAGGTGAAAGTAAATATCTCAATTAATG
>LBNU01012011.1:32290-88558 GCA_014162995.1 Artemisia annua
TTTACTTGTGTAAAATTTCACAACTTTTCTATCACGATTTTTCCGGATAATTTTTCCATACTTTTCTTAACTTTCAGAAAATACATGTAATAGTGAAAGTCGTAAACACATGAAAAATAAACTAAAAATATACAATTTGTACTTTCACTTCAATTGCATTGTGCAATTTCCCGACCTAACCAAAGATAATGAATTACGCACGCGAATACAGGTAATGTAAGGAAACACACTTTTCCTAAAGTAACTAACCACGGATTTCAATCTACAGAGTAGGCTAAGGTGTAAGGGTGTAACGAAACATTTTAACAAAGGTGTAAGAAACGAAAGGAATGGCTCTGAGGGTTTTTCTAGGGGTATCTTACTCTAAAAATGAGAGTAACAACAGGGTTTATACGGGGGTTAACTAACCGCTGTAGCTAGTTAATATCATAAACATATAAAGGCTTTTTGGGTGTAATCTTAGAATTTTACCAAGTTAGACAAGTCACTCCAATTATATCGATAATACTCATTATGGTGGTCTCGAGTAGTATACAAGCCAAGTTTTAAAGTTTACAAGTCACCAGCACACTAGAGTTTTTGATTTTAGGCAAAAATAATGTTATGTGCGCGGCTATGTAATTTAGACTTAAACAAAAACATGCTAAAATATTTTAAATTATGATATATTAAGCGCATTTTAAGCATATTTTTAAAAAGTTTGGACAAGTAAATGTTCTAATTCTCCATCCCCCCACTTAAGTTAAACAACGTCCTCGTTGTTTGTTTTAAAGGATTAAAAACTGGAAAATAAAAGAATTAGAACAGAAAATCTTCCCTGATATTTGCTCGGAATGATCCTCCATTATGCGTTTGCGAGCAAAGATCAACTTTCTTGTGGATTAGAACGTTAAAGCTTAATGAATGATGTATCCACAAAAAGTGCAGGAATCTATAATACCACCTAGACTTTTACACACCTGAGTTAAGAAGGTTCAACTTGCATAATACATTAGTAGTTAGTGAAAATAAAACCTAAAAAATAAAATTGAAAATCATCAGGTCAGTCGATACGCCGCATCCTATGGAAGAAGATGCGCCGTATGAAGCCTGGAATTAGTACGAATCAGAATAAAAGATGCGTCGTATCCTTAAACAGGGATGCGCCGCATTAAATAAACTGACATAATGTTTTAAAGAAAAATAAAAATGCATAAAAATAAAATAAGATATGACCAGTGCAGATGATACGCCGCATTCCATAGTGGAGATGCATCGCATCTTCTGCAGGTCTGACAGACTCGACACAAAACAGAAAACAGATAAAAATTCCGGGTTGTCTCCCGGTCAGCACTTGTCTTTATTCCAGAGTCTTCAAGTTAGACTCACGTTTAGTTCCTATTTAATTCTTGCAACGTACCATCCTTTTTCATTCATACGAAAGATGTTACCATAAAGCTCCGCAACGTTCTCTTCGGATCGGGTAAGCTTGTTAGATTCGGCACCCTTGATAGCAGCATATTCTTCCATCGGTCCAAAGGAATACTTAATCACTTCGAATCTTTCAGTAGTGAAGGTTGGAGGTTTCTGATATGGTATACCGAGAAGTTGACATTTCCTTTTCTTGAATGACTCAATATCATTGTTGACAAAGCTAGATTCTTGATTACAACTATGGTAATCTTCAAGTTCGTCTGTTAGTTCCTCATAATTTTCTTTATTTGGTTCAGGAAGATTCCCCATAACATCTTCATTAGGATGGTAACTCTCCTCACTATTTAATTCATACTCTCCTTGAATTGTGTCCCATTCCTTCTGGAGTTTCCATTGTAACCTTCGGTCAAGCTTTGTATAATCTTTGAAGTTTCTGTGTACCCATTCCAAAAATGTCATGTCTTTAGGGTCGCGAAGTTCCTTAAGTCCTTCGATTCTTGCTTTTTCTTGTAAGGCTTCGTTTTTCCTTTCACCATCTTCAATCAAGTCATACAAACTGTAATCTGCAAAACTGATATCATCTCCGTTTTGTGTCATCCCGATTATGTTGCCACCATTACAGATTCCGTCATTCCTCCAATCACAGCTTGGCCACTGACAAGTCCCGTCCTTGAAGCGAATGGGCTCACAGCTATGCACTAGTTCATCGTGAAATACTGATTTATTGGAGACCCATAGAATTTGATCATTCCATTCATATAACCAAGTATTCTTGAATGCATCAAAAGTCTTGAATCCAGGTAAGTCCCCAGTGAGCACATCAGTATCGACTTTTAACAAATAGTTAAATTCGTTAAATTCCTTGCATAGAGGGGTTTCATAATCAAACAAGTTTGTTTCAATTCTAAANCGAATGGGCTCACAGCTATGCACTAGTTCATCGTGAAATACTGATTTATTGGAGACCCATAGAATTTGATCATTCCATTCATATAACCAAGTATTCTTGAATGCATCAAAAGTCTTGAATCCAGGTAAGTCCCCAGTGAGCACATCAGTATCGACTTTTAACAAATAGTTAAATTCGTTAAATTCCTTGCATAGAGGGGTTTCATAATCAAACAAGTTTGTTTCAATTCTAAACAATTCACCCTCTTCGTTGTCTAATTCCTCCTCGTCATTCCCTGTTCTCCAGTAAGTCCAGAGTTCGTTCTTTAGAGACGAATTCATCTTCTCAGGGAAAAGAAATTTAGATTCTAGCCAATAGGTGAACGCACGGCTAAACTTTTCCAAAATTTTTATTTTAAGTTCAACCTAATTGTCAACAGGTTTGTCGAGCTCGAGGTCTAGCCAATGCATTGCTTCTCCTGTAAGTGTATTTGGAAAGATTCGGAGCATGAATTGATTGTAGGTCATGCTCTTTGTTTTGTAGAGCTTAGCAATTTTTAGAATCCTTTCCATGTGTTTATCGGCGTCATCATTCCGGAATCCTTGAAAGGTATTGTCATGTAACAACTTGAGAAATTCCCCATTTACACCAAACTTGCGGTTCCCTTCGTACCATTGTCTGGCAATCTTGGTGCTATTGTTAGACGGCGCAATATCTTTGGTTGACAGCATTGTTGCTTCAGGTTCTTTATGAAATCAGTACAAAAAACTATCAGTAGGATTTGTTCAAGAAAGCATATCGTTAGGTAACTAACAATGAAAACGGAACGCGAAAAATAAAAGTTACTGATATCTGCAGACGATGCGCCGTATCCTTGAAAAAGGATACGCCGTATCTTATTATGTTAAATTAAATCAGACTTTTATTTTTGAAAACAGATACGCCGCTTTTAAATTAGAATGTGCCGTACCTGTCAGTTATCAAAAATCAATTATATTTATAAAAATTAAATGCGCCGTATTAGCAGAAGCTAATGCGCCGTATTTTCGTTACGATTCAAAATACAAGATTTTTGATTTAGTAGATGCGCCGTATCGATAAAAATCGATGCGTCGCTTCTGTTTAATAATTCGAAAATTGTTTTTAATTTTAAATATTAAATACGCCGTATCTGTAAAAACAGATGCGTCACATGGCGTTAGGGTTTCGAAAAATTCTTTATTAAAAACAGAATACGCCGTATCTTGGGGAAAGATACGTTGTATTCGAGTTATTAAACGCGTTGTATTTTATAAAATTAAAACGCAATACGCCGCATCCGATAAACAGATGCGCCGTATCGTTTGTATCTGCACAGTACAACGTCAGTAGGTACAAAGAAAAGAAAATAAAAATAAAAATGAAAATAAAATTACAGAAAATTAAACACACAAAAATAGTAAATATGCAAATTATACAATGAATGCAAATTATCTAATATACAACAAGTTAGGGGTTAGTAACTAAAAACCNCAATACGCCGCATCCGATAAACAGATGCGCCGTATCGTTTGTATCTGCACAGTACAACGTCAGTAGGTACAAAGAAAAGAAAATAAAAATAAAAATGAAAATAAAATTACAGAAAATTAAACACACAAAAATAGTAAATATGCAAATTATACAATGAATGCAAATTATCTAATATACAACAAGTTAGGGGTTAGTAACTAAAAACCTAATAAAAAGAAAAACTAATTAAAATACTAATCAATTTAACAGATAATAACAATTCACTCCCCGGCAACGTCGCCAAAAACTTGATGCGCGTGATGTGTCGTTGCGGTTTAGCAGTTTATTGCCTATTCAAGTTTTACATTTATATTTAGCCGACTTATCAATAACACACACACACTTAACGAGCAGTGTCCCGTTCAGTTTGCATATAATGGTAAGCCGAGTGTCGATCACTAAGAGTGGAACGTATTATCTAATTATCCTAATCAGTATTTTAATATCTAAGTTAGCTTTACAGTCTAATCTAATGATGGGGGGTTCAGCCTGAGAGACTGCCACGGTTTTGGTTATTTAATTAAACAGTAAATACTAATGAGAACAAATTAGCGAATAGCATACACGTACACAGATAGATAGTAGAGACAATAAGAAGACCTGTCCTGATAATTAAGATAGCTTGTCACTTGTTTTATTGCTAGTTTTATACGAAGTGTATAAAATTAATCCGTACTCGTTGGCTATTATATCAGCGAGTAAAACCTAAATGATTACTTATGAAAATCCTACTCATCCAAAGACATCAGAGTGAGTAGGCGAGGAAGGAGTATGGCGGCTCAGCAGTGCTCAGCTAGACACAGAGGTAATTAATGCACTAATATAAGGAAACCAAAGACATCAAACATATAAACTTTAATCGACGGGAAAGCAATTTTAAGGCGGGCATTTGATTATTGCGTACTCACAAACTACCGGCCATCAATTATGATGGATTCAAAGCTTACTATTACAATAAAACAAAACTACTTAATGAATTAAATACATGCAGGACCTTCTTACAGCTCTAAGATCTTTGTTTGGGGTGTGTCTTGTGTTGCTTGTTCGTCTGAATTCGTCTCCTTAGGGTTATGGTGCACACAAAATTCGTCTAGGTCTTGGGGTATTTATAGTTTTTATCTTAGGGTACGATGCGGCGCATGTAATGATGAGATGCAGCGCATTGACTTAACTTCGCGTGGGGTCCAAGCTTATTATATTCTGGAATATTCGTATACCGCCTTTAGATGCGGCGTAACTTGAATCTTTATGCGGCGCATGTCCTTCAGTTGTCTTGGATTATTTCTGGTGAAGTCTTGATAGTGATACGCCGTATGTCAATTGTGTGATGCGGCGTATCTGGAGTAGAACGAGCTTGATCTTCTTCTTTGACCAGAGTTTCATATGCGGCGCATGGTAGAATTCTATGCGGCGCATTCGTCAAAGTCAGGCAATGGTCTTCGAATTCATCTAAGTATGATATTGCCGCGTATCTGTTGAGTGAGATACGGCACATCTTCTGGGTTTCAGTAGACTTTTGACATCTTGTTCGTTTTGCTCCGTAATTAGTCCAAAATCGCCAAGTTTTACATTTTACCTGTTTTTACCTGAGAATCACTAAAGTAAACATTAAAGCACCGATTCTCACACATAATAAAGTAAAACAAGTTAAATAAATAGGATAAATGATGCTAATAAAATGTACTTATTTGAGTTCATCAGATTGTATAACGTATTTTTAGAAAAAGTTTCATAATTTTTACTGTTCATTTAGTATTTTTAATAATTTAAATTAGTTTAAATAGTAATTAGTTAGTAATTAATTTATAATAAATAATTAAAAAGTCAAAAAATTAATTTTCTTTTTTCTAAAATTTTCTTTTATCATTAGGATTCTAGAATAGTAATTTTCATATCCGTGGGATTAATATTGCTCACATTTCACTTTTTATTTGGTACGTTTACGTTAATTTTAATTTAATCGTGTGTTTTTAAGTTTTAAAACGTTTCTAGTTTATTTGGTTTTACGTGATTGTTTATATAGCTTGTTAAGCTATTTTCATTTATATTTCCTTAGTGTAATCACCCATATCCTTTTCCCATTCAAATTCACCCGATCACCATTCGCTTAAATACAATTTCACACTTCGTTGGGATATAACAACTCGGGAAAACACTATCCTCCAGGGAGATTGTGCACAAGTGGTTTGAACTTATTGACCATTTATCTTGGTTAGTTTGGACTGACTGTTTGGACCCAATCAACTACCATTGTTGGCACTCAATGAGTTTGTGTCACTACTCAAGAGAATGAAATTGTCAAGAACATTGTTTGGAGAAGGTGGTTGGCTATTCATTTTTAGCTTGATTGAGATTTTTAGGTGCAAATCTTAGCAAAGACATCTAATCCTTAAATAATGGTAAAATGGGATTAGGTATGGTTAATAGTTTCTTTTATCCAACGGATATTAAGGTAACTAGTACTAAGATTACAATGGTTATTAAGGTAACTAGTGCTTAGATCTAATGAAACATAATTATTAATTATTGATTGTTGGTTTGTTATTAATTGTTTGGTCGATTGACTAAATGTTAGGCTTAAGAAAACTGGCTAACCTGCTATACGGTAATTTGCTTAAACGTCTTAAGAAACGTAATCGGATGTGTAGGAACGTAGAGGGGGGGGGGTGAATACGTTCCTCTTTAAAACTTAAAATGTTTCATATCAAATTCCCGAACAAGTGTGACTAAATATGAATAGCAGTTATGTTACTCATAACAAACATATATGTCACTTAATAACAAGTATGCAAGCAATCACGTAAACTTAAACATAACATGAGGTTTAAACGTTTTTTAGCCAATTCAGATTATACTGTGGACGGTCCCTAATATACACCGACGGTCCCTTAAATGTTTGGGGACCGTCCCTATATAAAGGACCGCCGCCAGAAAGCAGTTTATTTCGTGTGATTAACTTTTCCTGTGTTTTGCGTTTTTAAGTTAACTAGTTTATATCACAAGCATACACACAAGAAACCACACAAACCTAAATGCAATGCAAGTATAGAAAGTAACGAGATAGGAAGAGAAAACATAAACCGGACACGATGATTTATAGTGGTTCGGCACGAAGCACCTCTTCATCCTACTCCACTCCCCGAGTACCACACTCGAGAGTTACTTCACTAATCAACACGCTCCTTTATGGCGGAACAAACCTTACACAAGCTTACATCAAGTTTACCGACACTAAGCGGAATGTTGAGTTCTAATCCTAGCTAGAACCAATCTACACCAAGGCCCACATGGCAACACGAACAAGCACTCTTGTCCCACTTAGATCGACACACGATCCAAGCCTTCAAACGAACGAGCACTCCCGTTCCCTTGAATCTTCACCCGACTCAAGCCTTCACACAAGACACACTTGGATCATCACCCGATCCAAGCCTTCACACACCGACTCAACTAACTCCTAACCTAGACACTAGGATACCACACACCATACAACAATTACATGAACTAATCTAGTTACAAGACTTCTTGGATCTACATCACCTTCCAAGTTCAATCTAACAACTCCATCCTCGACTCACACACAAATCGGAAATATTACAAGACCTATTCTAGTTACAACACCTTGTGAAGATTAGAATCGTAACACTTGTTACGTTTATGTGTGGACTCTTGTAACATCTCGATTCTTCATCTAAGTCGAGAGTTCTTCTCTTACCCATGAGGTAGAGGAAAAAGAAAATCATAACACTAGTTACGTTGGTGTGTGGACTCAATAACACTTCGATTCTTGACGACTTCGAGTGTTCCTCTCTGGCACATGATGTAGTGGATGACGGGATCNTGAAGATTAGAATCGTAACACTTGTTACGTTTATGTGTGGACTCTTGTAACATCTCGATTCTTCATCTAAGTCGAGAGTTCTTCTCTTACCCATGAGGTAGAGGAAAAAGAAAATCATAACACTAGTTACGTTGGTGTGTGGACT
This sequence comes from Artemisia annua, assembly GCA_014162995.1. Classification (NCBI taxonomy): domain Eukaryota; kingdom Viridiplantae; phylum Streptophyta; class Magnoliopsida; order Asterales; family Asteraceae; genus Artemisia; species Artemisia annua. Next base: position 40,130 of record LBNU01012011.1, read on the forward strand.
CAATAACACTTCGATTCTTGACGACTTCGAGTGTTCCTCTCTGGCACATGATGTAGTGGATGACGGGATCACTTATAAACAGATACCAAAGAGTTATAGTGATCAAAGATGAAAAAAGAAAGACCAGGAAATTTTTGTGCAAAGAGGATCAGTTTTTATGATGAAAATGGGTCAGTATTTATAGGCTGCTCGAGGAGCGTGGGACGGTCCCTTAAACCTTGGACGGTCCTTAATCAATAAGGGACCGTCACCTATTTAAGGGACCTTCCCGATAGTTTTTGTCCTTTTGTGGTGAAATGTTATCTGGTGAAATTTTAGCTGATTTGCGCGGGAAATGAGGCCGTTTTTCACATTTGAAATTTGAATTTAATTTCTTTAATAAAACATTTTCTTTTAATTACAAAAATACTTTTGTAAAAATGTTTTGTCACATAAAATGTGAAGTTTAGAAAAATAAATTCTTTGATCACTTTAACTAAGTTGGTATGGTGTGTTTGTACATACCTGAACAGATGTGGACTTGAGTCGTCGAGAGACATTGATGTGTGAACGAGTAACTTGTGCACTTTACGTTATGTATTACAAGTTACGTGTTTGTCATCATTAAAACATGAAGACATTGTATACATTAAACGTAGTAACGTTTGCACTAACAATCTCCCCCTTTTTGATGATGACAAATATGTAAACCGTAACTTATAGTAAAGTGTAGAAGTTACTAGTTTACACTCCTCTCTCCCCCTTTTGTCGAAGCAAAAAGGTGTCGCCAATGTTGGGGTAGACTTGATAAGATGACCCGAGAAGACAACTTGAGCTTATAGAATGAAAGATGATCTCCGAGTGTATTAGACTATCCCGACCCCCACTATTTAAAGAATGGTGTAACAAACTCCGAATCATGTACCCAACTACTTTCGAGCTCCCCTAGCTCATTGCATCCCTAGTTTTACACTTGCAAATGCTCCCCCTTGATGTATGCTCAAAACTAGTTTTGGATATCAAAGAATCGAGCAATGAAGTAATGCTACAAAACAAAGTTAGTAGACAAGTGCACATATATAATAATGATGATATATATAGGATGACATTATGGTGTGTGCTTATTCACACACCTTTTCTTTGCCAAATTAAGACCAAACGGACAAAAACTAACCATAGTTTTTGTGTTTGTGATCGTGCAGGTACGGATATTTCAGAAACGGGCATGAAACATGCCAAAAAGGACAAAAACGAGCACGAGATTGGAAAACGTGTCAAAAGCCGGAGCCGGGAAAGCAAATTACCATTTTGGGAGCTCGGTGTGTCAAAATGAACCTTGGGGAATCACATAATGCCAAAAATAGTCCTTGGGCAAAGTTTAGAGAATTGGCAGAAATGGTCCCTCATGTTTCAAAGATTGACAGAATTGGCCCTTGAGCATTTGTTTTGGAAGAAAAGTCAAATAAGGTTCTTTGGAAATCAAAATTTTCACAATTGGTCCTTGGGTGAAAAGTTTGAAGAAATTACAGTTTAGTCCCTCAACTTTGGAAAGTTGGGAAAAATGGTCCCTGGGATTATATTTTGGAAAATAAGCATCAAAGGTCCTTGGGAAAATGAAATGTGGCAAGTTTTACCCTTGGAACAAGTTTAGAAGGTTGCCATTTCAGGCCCCTCATTTTTCAGAAATTGCACAAATGGTCCTTGTGTTATTTAACTTAACCAACGGGCCCTTTGTATTAATAAACCCAAAACAAACCCAACCCTTTATTAAACCCTTGGCCCAACACCTCCCACAGCCCAAAACATAAATAATAAACCCCCCCATTTTTATTACTCCTTCTGATCAATAAGTCAAACAAACCACCCTCCTTCTCCCACTTGCAAACCTGCAAAGACCAACCCCCCCTCACCTCTGCTCACCAATACCATTCCTTATCCCCTTGGCCTCCGCAAAATCCCAAAGTGCATTTATTGTTCCCAAACCCCTCCAAGATAACTTAAAAAATGGTTAAAGAATTTTGGCACCAAAATTAGTTTCAAAAGCTGAGATTGGTTTGACTCATCCAACGGCTCCAAATTGAGTTAGGGAACATTCAGAGGGCCACAAAAACCCTAAAAGGTCACTACAAAAGGAAAGAGAAGCAATGTGGAAGGGGTGTCTAGTTTACTTAGTCATTTTTCATGTCGTTTTTCATAATCTTCCCAATTTCAGTGTAATTCTTAGTTTAAAAAGTAGGCTTTCTTCATTTTCAGTGTATTTCAAGTATTATCTAATATAAATTTCAAGTTATTTCATTTGAACTCAGTTTATGCAATCTTTTATTGAAATATCCATTTAGCTTGTATCTTGTTTAAAATGTTGTTTTAGTGTTCCATGAAGTTTATATAAGTCAAATATAAGCCTTTATAAGCTCTTAAAGTATAAAAAACCAGTTTCACTTAAGAACTAAAAATAAAATAGAATTGAATAGCTTAAAAATCTAAAATCAGACAAGAAGATGAAAGAAGCATTGGAGCATGGTAAATATGGGATGGCCATGGTTTTAGAGTCTCATGGGAGGCATTAGGACAGGTGTATTCTTGGTTCTTTGTTGTGGATCACACAGGATCAAATTGTAAGCTAAAATCTCACTTTTTAGATTTTATTGTAGCTTGACTTAATATAGCTATTTATCTGTTTGAAACTGCTTATTGTTGATTGTTGTTGCTTATTAGATAGCCTTGTACTCATTTCTCATTATGGTACTTAGTTTTCATCAAATTCTCATTTTCACTGGTAAAAATGATCACTTTTGATTCTTAGGTAATTGTTGTTCTTGTTGGTGTTTATCTGCTCATTTAAGCTTATTATGTCATAATATGCCCTTGTGATTCAGTAGCATAGGTTAAATCAGTGTCTTGCTTTGAAAAGTCTCATGTGAGTCTGTTTTAAGGGGTGTTTGGATCTACTGCATTATCTGTGTTCTATTTGGTTTCAGTGATTGCTAAGTGTTGCAATATATTACATTAGGTCACATTAGGACAGTGAAAGCATAAAATCCAGTGTTTATTTGTGCAAAAGTCAAAATCACTTATAAAACTCATTTGCATGTTCACTGTTAGGATTTAGGTCTCATAATCTTGCAAATCAGTTTATTAATGGTTAGGATAGATTATTTTGGTTTCATCTTAGCTTATAACAACATAATCAGTCAATAGAGTAGGATCAAACTTAACAAAAGTTAAAATAGAAGTTCATTCAAAAAAGTCAAATTGCATAGTTGTCAGTTTTTTTTTTTTTTTTTTTTTTTTTTTGTTTCTAGCAAGAATTTTCTTGACATCAGTTTTCATTTTTAGCTTTGGAGCTTTTGGGAATGTATACTTGGGTTGCTCATCTTGTTAGTTCTAATTTTTGCTTATTTTTAAGAATCTTTCTAAGTGCTTATTTGGTCACTTGTTTTGACTTGTTTTGCTAAGAATTGCCCTGTACCAGGGGAGATTTGGTCATGTGCCAAGTTTCATAAGCTCATATTGAGTTCATTAGTGTAGCTTATTGAGATCTCTTTGTTGTTTTGAGAAGTTCACTATGCCATCTGCTTATGCTTATGCTTATATTCCATTGTAGTGCTTGTTTGTTTGCTTAAATTGTCCCATCAAATCATGTTCACTAAACCACTTACACTTAGTCATCAGTGTAAGAAGCAAGTTTCATAAGCTCATTGTGAGCTTATTAGTGAGACTCACCCTATGAGTCTTAGCTTTTTAGAAAAGCTCTCACAACAAGTTAATTGGTTCAAGGCTTAATTTGGACTCTTGAGCTTTTTTGATAAGCTCTAAGTGGCCTGCAACATAGCCTTTGAGGCCTGCTTGTTTGGTAGTGGGTTGGATTTGCTTATTCCTTTTTCCTAGCTTATCAGTGTGCTTTTTCTTGTTGTTTTAGCTTAAACTAAGTCTCATTAACTTGGTTGTAGCTTATTTTGTCCCTGGTCCAGTAGTGGTAGCTTGTTAATAGCTTTTCAAAGTTCAAAAATCCATTTAAGCTTAAAAAGCCTAACTGTTGGCTAAATAAGTTTGCATTAAGCTCATTTTTAAGTTTCAAAAAAATTCTTTTCACAAAAGTTGTCTAATTTCAATTGTTAAATAGTTTTGTTAAAAACAACAAGAAAAAAAAAGTGATAACTTATATTCAAGCCATTTGGCTTATTTTTATGCTTTTACAAAAAGCACTTGTCCTTTTTATATTTTTCATAGTTTCCTGTCACCTTGTTGTATTTTTAGAAAAAGTTTGGTATTTTTCACTGTTCATTTGGTATTTACAATAATTTAAATTAGTTTAAAAAGTAATTAAATAGTAATTAATTAGTAATAAATAAAACAAAATCCTAAAAAAATATATTTTTAGTTGTAAAATTAGTTTTAGGTTATTTTAGAATTTTCAAAATTAAATTTGCATTTTTCTAGCTTAAATTCATATTTAATTGCATTTTAGTATATTTTAATTATTTAAAAATAGTTATTAATTAATAATAAATAATTAAAAAGTCCAAAAATATTTTTCTTTTTCTTAAAATTTTCTTTTGTCATTAGGTTTATAAAAAAGTAATTTTCATACCCTTAGGAATAATATTGCTCTCTTTTCACTTTTTATTTTGTACGTTTACGTTTCTTTTAATTTAAACCTATGTTTTTAGGATTTAAAACGTTTTTAAATAATTTGATTTCACGTGTTTGTTAATATTGTTCATTTGAGTCTTTTTCACTCTTAATTCCTTAGTATAATCACTATTATCCCTCTTCCATTCATAATCACCCGATCATAGATCCGTTTAAATACCTTTACACCATTCTTTAACATCTTCCAAAATAAGTGTCTAGTGTCTAGGTGATATGGGATGAGGATGATATGCTCCTAGATAGGGATGAAGATTACTCTCTAGAAGTGGGAAGGGATGGACCTAAATAAAGAGAGTATGTTTTGAGCTAAAGTTTGGCAAGGATGGTGTGAAGATGAGACGGAAGATAGTAGACTTCATAATTTAAGTTGGTGGTTATAGATGTGTGTGTGGGGATAATTAAAGGAACGTTTGCACTTACAATGAGTGAGGAAAGAATTCAACGGAATACGAGCATCCTTAAAAGGGCATCGTCGAATAGATCGACAGAATGGGAGACATCAAAGATGGTGCATACTATCCTAGTTTTGTTGGGTGTTCTATCAAGAGGATGCAAATGTGGCAAAAGAAGAGGGATGATACTATGGACTCTAATGAAGGAGTTTTTGAAGGAATTCTCATGGGTGGTACCAATTATATTGGATTCGTCATTGGAGGTGGATATGTTGGTGACAATGAGTGTTCTTGAGGATTGAGGTTAGGAGACATTTTCTGAGTTTGAGTAATCATTAATGGATGATTGGGAGTCGTGGAATTTTAAGGTGTTTTGTTGGTTGACGACCGAAGGTGGATATGTGAAATGAGGTGGTGATGACTCGACAACACTTGAAGCTTGGATATCTTCTTTGTGTTCTTCACTTGCTAGAAAGTGGAAAAGACACAATTCATAATGAAATTCACTTGGATATGTGAAATGAGGTGGTGATGACTTGACAACACTTGAAGCTTGGATATCTTCTTTGTGTTCTTCACTTGCTAGAAAGTGGAAAAGACGCATTTCATAATGAAATTCACTTGACTTTCGACGACATAGACAAATATGTTAATGAGTGTATGGATATGACGATAGCCCTTTGTTTCAAAGAGCGACATAATGGTAAACATAGGTTTATGTATCATGAAAGGTGGTTTGACCTTAATGGGTTAGGTTGTAGCGGGGATGACACACTTGTTTGGTTACATGGTGGAATCTTCTTGTGAAGATGACTAGGTGGAGTTATTGGGTAAGAGCGAAAGAGCGATGTTTATGGAGAGGATTTCTTGGGTAGGAGGTGGTGGTGGTTTTGGTGTTATCTTGTGTTAAATCAATGAGGAGTGGTTTAGGAAGTATGATATAGACTCTTGGTTTCTTTGAGGGCATGGAAATGGTGGATAACTCGATATTGGTAGAACAAAGGATAACTCGGTTTTTCATTTCACATTGGTGGTTTGAGGTTTGAGTGATGAAAGGTTATGAGGAAGATGCTTCTTTGTGAGTTTTTGACAAGGCATGATGTAGGATGGTTCAAAGTATTGCAGAAGAGGAAAAGCAGTGAACCAGTTCATGACACCTTTACTAGGGACGGTCCTTTAAATCATTGGACGGTCCATTAAAGATAAGGGACCGCCAATACAATAAGGGACCGCCGTCAGTAAGGTGCATAGTCTCTCCAGTTTATGTTTTTCCCAGATTAAAGGATATGAATAATCAAATGATTAAGGAATGGTTTAGGTAATAAGGCGGGATTGTGACACTAGACACCCTAAAGGAAGATTATGATCTAGTGTGAGGAGGAAGAAGCCTAGATACATAAGAATCAAAAATTTAAGCATGTAAGTCATTAAAGCGTGCATCACATAATAGTTGTTACACCCCAAAACCGGGATTTTAAGTATTAAATAATGATAAAGTGCCTTGAAATAGTTTGACCAAGACTTTATATGTTTGAAGGTCTAATATGATTGGTTAGTCAAATTGTGGTAAAATGAAAGTCAAACTATAAGTCAAGATATTATGTAAATGGTTTTAGAAAGTATTATATGTCACAAATATAAGAGAAAAGAACTTGAGGGACCTAGGTTGCCAAAATCCCAAACTGGTACTAAACCCAACTTGTTCTAGTACTAGAACCAACTTGTTCTAGTCTGCAGGAACTATTCTTGCCAAAACCTCAAACTGGCACTAGAACCAACTTGTTTTAGTACCTTGACTAAATTGTTATAGCACTTAAGGGACCAAAAGTGTCATTTGGGGAATAGCTTTGAGATGAAGAAAGGTGTAATTAGAAATACCCAGGTTCTTGATAATTCTTCATTTCATCTAAGAGTGTGTGTGGGTCTGTGGCGGTGATGCGCGTGATGTGTTGTTGCGGTTTAGCAGTTTATTGCCTATTTAAGTTTTACATTTATATTTAGCCGACTTATCAATAACACACACACTTAACGAGCAGTGTACCCGGTCAGTTTGCATATAATGGTAAGCAGAGTGTTGATCACTAAGAGTGAAACGTATTATCTAATTATCCTAATCAGTATTTTAATATCTAAGTTAGCTTTACAGTCTAATCTAATGATAGGAGGTTCAGCCTGAGAGACTGCCACGGTTTTGGTTATCTAATTAAACAGTAAAAACTAATGAGAACAAATCAGCAAATAGCATACACGTACACAGATAGATAGTAGAGACAATAAGAAGGCTTGTCCTGATGATTAAGATAGCTTGTCACTTGTTTTATTGCTAGTTTTATATGAAGTGTATAAAATTAATCCGTACTCGTTGGCTATTAAATCGGCGAGTAAACCCTTAATGATTACTTATGAATATCCTACTCATCCAAAGACATTGGAGTGAGTAGGCGAGGAAGGAGTATGGCGGCTCAGCAGTGCTCAGCTAGACACAGAGGTAATCAATGCACTAATATAAGGAATCCAAAGATATCAAACATATAAACTTTAATCGATGGGAAAGCAATTTTAAGGCGGGCATTTGATTATTGCGTACTCACAAACTACCGGCCATCAATCCTGATGGATTCAAAGCTTACTATTACAATAAAACAAAACTACTTAATGAATTAAATACATGCAGGACCTTCTTACAGCTCTAAGATCTTCGTTTGGGGTGTGTCTTGTGTTGCTTGTTCGTCTGAATTCGTCTCCTTAGGGTTATGGTGCACACAAAATTCTTCTAGGTCTGGGGGTATTTATAGTCTCTGTCTTAGGGTACGATGCGACGCATGTAATGATGAGATGCGGCGCATCGACTTAACTTCACGTGGGGTCCAAGCTTATTATATTCTGGAATATTCGTACACCGCCTTTAGATGCGGCGTAACTTGAATCTTTATGCGGCGCATGTCCTTCAGTTGTCTTGGATTGTTTCTGGTGAAGTTTTGATAGTGATACGCCGTATGTCAATTGTGTAATGCGGCGTATCAGAAGTATAACGAGCTTGATCTTCTTCTTTGACCAGAGTTTCATATGCGGCGCATGCTAGAATTCCATGCGGCGCATTCTTCAAAGTCAGGCAATGGTCTTCGAATTAATCTAAGTATGATATTGCGGCGTATCTGTTGAATGAGATATAGCGCATCTTCTGGATTTCAGTAGACTTTTGACATCTTGCTCGTTTTGCTCCGTAATTAGTCCAAAATCGCCAAGTTTCACCTTTTACCTATTTTTACCTGAGAATCACTAAAGTAAACATTAAAGCACCGATTCTTATACATAATAAAGTAAAACAAGTTAAATAAATAGGATAAATGATGGTAATAAAATGTACTTATTTGAGTTCATCAAATATCCCCCCACTTGAACTTTACTTGTCCCCAAGTAAACCTTAAATTTAATCTTATGAAAATGTATCCTAAAAGGTATTAGGATTTATTTTAATGGTTAAGCATGTATTCGTTTTATCATAATCACACAACCAACCACTTAACGAAGTAGAAACAAAATAATTCTTTTTCAATACAAAACAATTCTAAATCGTTTAGTTGCTAGTTGTGACGAATATTCTATCATAAGCTTGACAAGTATACGCATCTCCCCCTCTAAAGCTAAGGAGTAACAAGTCTAAAGCGGTAAAATGGGTTAGTAGGTTAAGGGTTGATCATTCTTTTTAATCTCTATCGATCTCGTATTCCAGAAAAGGCGACAAAATCACGAATACATGATCGAATCCACGACCACGATACTCGCAATTGCTCAATTCCTTAACTCGAATAAGCTAAAGATAGGACCAAGTAATCTTCACCAATAATATTATATCAAAAAGGGCGACAAAATCAAAAATACATAGCCGAATCCACGACTACGATACTTAAGATTGCTCAAATCCCTAATCTCAATAAATCAAAGGTTAGGATGAAGAATGATTTAGGGTATGGATAATATTTGGGATATAAATTGGTATAAAATAAAAATAAACAAAACGGATAGATTAAAATCCTAAGTGTGGTTAATTACATTCCCAACCATCCCATGAATAAGACTCATATCATTGAATAACTCACGCTTTTGACTCATGTAACTCACGCTTTAAGTAGACACGAATTATACTCAATAAAATCTTAAACAAAGAATAACCTTAGTTGGCGTTCCCGTAACGGCTAACTCCTTTTCAATCATAAATATAATATACAACAACAAATAGTGGTGATATCTCCACTTTTACAAAACTTTACATAAGTTGGTTAAAAACAAACTTCCAACTTTTTCTTCTTTCTTTTTCTTTTCTATTTTTTTTTCGATTTTTTTTTACTTGTGTAAAATTTCACAACTTTTCTATCACGATTTTTCTGGATAATTTTTCCATACTTTTCATAACTTTCAGAAAATACATGTAATAGTGAAAGTAGTAAACACATGAAAAATAAACTAAAAATATAGAATATGTACTTTCAATCCAATTGCATTGTGCAATTTCCCGACCTAACCAAAGATAATGAATTTACGCACGCGAACACAGGTAATGTAAGGAAACACACTTTGCCTAAAGTAACTAACCATGGATTTCAATCTACAGGGTAGGCTAAGGCGTAAGGGTGTAACGAAACATTTTAACAAAGTTTTAAGAAATGAAAGGAATGGCTCTGAGGGTTTTTCTAGGGGTATCTTACTCTAAAAATGAGAGTAACATAACGGTTTATATGGGGGTTAACTAACCGGTGTAGCTAGTTAATACCACAAAACATATAAAGGCTTTTTGGGTGTAATCCTAGAATTTTACCAAGTTAGACAAGTCACTCCAATTATATCAATAATACTCATTATGGTGGTCTCGAGTAGTATACAAGCCAAGTTCTAAAGTTTACAAGTCACCAGCACACTAAAGTTTTGATTTTAGGCAAAAATAATGTTATGTGTGTGGCTATGTAATTTAGACTTAAACAAAAACATGCTAAAATTTTTTAAATTATGATATATTAAGCGCATTTTGAGCATATTTTGAAAAAGTTTGGACAAGTAAGTGTTCTAATTCTCCATCCCCCCAATTAAGTTAAACAACGTCCTTGTTGTTTGTTTCTAAGGATTAAAAACTGGAAAATAAAAGAATTAGAACAGAAAAACTTCCCTGATGTTTGCTCGGAATGATCCTCCATTATGCGTTTGCGAGCAAAGATCAACTTTCTTGTGGATTAGAACGTTAAAGCTTCATGAATGATGTATCCACAAAAAGTGCAGGAATCTATAATACCACCTAGACTTTTACACACCTGAGTTAAGAAGGTTCAACTTGCATAATACATTAATAGTTAGTGAAAATAAAACCTAAAAATAATAAAATTGAAAATCATCAGGTCAGTCGATACGCCGCATCCTATGGAAGAAGATGCGCCGTATCGAGCCTGGAATTAATACGAATCAGAATAAAAGATGCGTCGTATCCTTAAACAGGGATGTGCCGCATTAAATAAACTGACAGAATGTTTTAAAGAAAAATAAAAATGCAGAAAAATAAAATAAGATATGACCAGTGCAGATGATACGCCGCATTACATAGTGGAGATGCGCCGCATCTTCTGCAGGTCTGACAGACTCGACCCAAAACAGAAAACAGATAAAAATTCCGGGTTGTCTCCCGGTCAGCACTTGTCTTTATTCCAGAGTCTTCAAGTTAGACTCACGTTCAGCTCCTATTTTCCATCATCGATTCTCAAATGCCACTTCATGATGTATTTACTCATAAGCTCATCTCGTACATATTCGGGTCCCAATTTCAGCAATCCTTTGTAGAATCCCTTAATCTTTTGGTATGGGTAAAAGATCCTATTTTGTATGTCCTTGTCATCTACATAAACAAATGGTGAAAATTTGTAGCAATATTTGTTAGTGGCATGTTTAAAACTTGGGTGAGTGCGAGGCATCACGAAAGTGATGATATCTCTTCCGCTTTGAAAGGTTATTCTTCCTTCAAATCGTTTGGCATTAATAGTGATCTCTTTACAAAATGGTTTGCCAACAATCACATCACCCATCTCTTTATCACGATAAGCATCCATGTTTTCAACAACTGCAAAATCAGTGACAATAACAAATCTTTCAACAAAAATAGGTACTTTAATGAAAGCTCCAACCACATTATTTCCTCTATATTCAACCTTCTTATTCATGATAGAATTCTAAAAGGTTTTTGACATTACGTTAATTGGCAAAATAAGAAAGAAATTGGCGCAAACTTGTTTGTACCCTATCATGCAAGTATTGTAAATTATAAGCGCAATCAACATGGATCCTTCTACCATAGTCACAAAAACTAGGATATCCCTCAAATTCATTATCATCTCTAGTATTTATAACATTTACACTAGGGTTATCCATAATTTCAGTTTTATTGGGTTCATCATCTTCCATAAATCTATCATTAAACACTAATGTGGTTTTAAGATCGTTTAACTCAATATAATCTCCATCATAGCATTCAAGTGATTCGTTATGTACTAAGATTTCTCCCATAAACCTAGCTTCTAGGTCGAGGTCTATATCATATCTTAATCCTAGCATATAAACTCCCCTAATTATGCTTTTAACTGGATTTTCACATTTATAGACTAGTTTGTTATTCCCAATTTTTAATGATATTTTTCTTTTAAACACATTAATCTTAGCATGGGCAGTAGACAAGAAAGGTCTTCCGAGGATCAAAGGAATCTTAACATCCTTGGGCATATCTAATATAATAAAGTCTACGGGGAATACAAACTTCTCGATCCTAACTAGCACATTTTTAGCACTCCCCTTAGGTCGTTTTACCGTTTGATCAGCCAATTCAATAAGCAGCTTAGTTGGTGTCAATTTTCCTAGGCCTAAGGTAGTGAATGTCTTAAAGGGCATAACACTAACACTAGCTCCTAAGTCAGCTAATGCATTATTGAAAGCCATATTATTAATTAAGCAAGGTAAAGTAAAACTCCCTGGATCCTTTTCTTTTTGAGGCAAGGCATGTAGATCGGTTGCAGGGTTCTCTTCTTTCATTGTAGCCTTGATCTCATCTTCAATCCTTGACTTCTCCTTGAGGAGTCTTCTAAGGCTGATTGAAGAGTTAAAGAAATATTGGGGCTTCAAAACATCACCATTCTTCAATCTTCCAGGAAAAGGTATGTTAGGCATGACTTCTTCAGTAGTAGTAATCGCCTTGACATGATCTCTTGGGTTAATTTCAGTTGAGCCAGGTAGACTTCCATATCCCCTTTCTTGAAGCACCTTACCCATTTGACCTATTTGTTGTTCCGATGCTTTGATCGAAGCTCCTTGGTTTCATGTCATAGTGTCCGTTGAGCCTCGGATTTCTTTGATCATAGCAGTGTTTTCTTCATGTCTCTTAGCTGCATCGGCGATGATTTGCTTTAGAGTGTCATCTAAAGTCTTCCTTCTCTCTTGATATGAGGGATTTCCACTCCTTTGATAGAATCCCGGAGCAGCTTCCCTAAACCTTCCCGATGGTTGGAATGGTTGTCCAAATTGTGTGTAGTATGCTTCTTCAAAAGTCTCACTTTCATTCTTTGTAGGGCAATCCTTAGTGTAGTGAGGTTCTTCGCATTTTTCACATCCAACTTGGGCAGCATACAATTTCTCATCTCTTTTCTTCATATCTCTACTAATTTTATCCAATTGAGCTTGAATCGCAGCATACCCGTCAAAATTAGTGCTGCTCTTAGTTCTAGTAGAGGTCCCATCGTGCCATTTTTGAGAATGTTCAGCAGCTTCTTGGATGGCTTTTCTAGCATTGGCTGCACTCATTTGTCGCATAGCTCCCTTAGCATCCAAGATTTGCCTATTGGGCACGTCTAATCCTTAATAGAACAGTATTATCTCCTGCATTTTGGTTAGATAGTGTTGAGGACATCTTGCCAGTAGATCTTTGAAGCGCTCCCAAGCCTGATAGAGAGTCTCATCGGGCTCTTGCTTGTAACTGTTGATGGCCTACATCTTTTTAGCAGTCTTAGCAGGTGGACAATATCCTTTCAGGAATTCGCTATTCAGATCTTCCCATGTTGTGATTGAACTGGCAGGTTCATTCTTTAGCCATTTATTAGCGGCTCCTTTAAGTGAAAGTGGGAAGATTCGAAGCATAAGTTGGTCAATAGAAACTCCATCTGCACTAAACAGATCTGCGATCTCGAGGACTTTATCAATATGTTCATTAGCATCTTCGTTATCTGTCCCACTGAAAGCATTTTCTCTGAGCTCCTTGAGAAATTGACCATTCAATTCAAACTTTGTCTTGTCATCAAACTTTGGTCTAGCAACTCCTGAACTGTAGTCAGTACGGGTCTTGTTCATGTATTCCTCCATGGTAGTGTTTTCCATCATTGTTTCTGTTTCTTCTTCCTCCTCTTGTTTAGAAAAATATTCAAGCTCGAATAAGCTTGAAACTTCAACGCTTCTTGTGCTGAAAAGCTTCCTTAGTGAATGTAGTGCTCGTTCAGGATCTTCGAAAGGTGTAATTAAGTTCTTAGTTGAACTTCTGGTCATGCACTTCCTGAAATCATCACAAAAGCATCAGTAGGGTATGTTCAAGAAAGTATTATGTCAGAAAATTAACAACGAAATAGGAATACGAAAAATAAAAGTTGCTGATATCTGCAGACGATGCGCCGTATCCTTGAAAAAAGATACGCCGTATCTTATTACGTTAAAATTAGATCAGACTTTTATCTTTGAAAATAGATACGCCGCTTTTAAATTAGAATGCGTCGTACCTTGAAAAAAGATACGCCGTATCTTATTATATTAAAATCAATTATATTTATAAAAATTAAATGCGCCGTATTAGCAGAAGCTAATGCGCCGTATTTTCGTTACGATTCAAAATACAAGATTTTTTATTTAGTAGATGCGCCGTATCGATAAAAATCGATGCGTCGCTTCTGTTTAATAATTCGAAAACTATTTTTAATTTTAAATACTAAATACGCCGCATCTGTAAAAACAGATGTGTCACATGGCGTTAGGGTTTCGAAAAATTCTTTATTAAAAACAGAATACGTCGTATCTTGGAGAAAGATACGTCGTACTCGATTTATTAAACGCGTTGTATTTTATAAAATCAAAACGCAATACGCCGCATCCGATAAACAGATGCGCTGTATCGTTTGTATCTGCACAGTACAACGTCAGTAGGTACTAAGAAATAAAATAAAAATAAAAATAAAATTAAATTAAAAAGAAAATTACAGAAAATTAAACACACAAAAACAGTAAATATGCAAATTATACAATGAATGCAAATTATCTAATATACAACAAGTTAGGAGTTAGTATCGAAAAACCTAATAAAAAGAAAAACTAATTAAAATACTAATCAATTTAACAGATAATAACAATTCACTCCCCGGCAGCGGCGACAAAAACTTGATGCGCGTGATGTGTCGTTGCGGTTTAGCAGTTTATAGCCTATTCAAGTTTTACATTTATATTTAGTCGACTTCTCAATAACACACACACACTTAACGAGCAGTGTACCCGGTCAGTTTGCATATAATAGTAAGAAGAGTGTCGATCACTAAGAGTGGAACGTATTATCTAATTATCCTAATCAGTATTTTAATATCTAAGTTAGCTTTACAGTCTAATCTAATGATGGGGGTGGGGTTTCAGCCTGAGAGACTGCCACAGTTTTGGTTATCTAATTAAACAGTAAAAACTAATGAGAACAAATCAGCAAATAGCATACACGTACACAGATAGATAGTAGAGACAATAAGAAGGCTTGTCCTGATGATTAAGATAGCTTGTCACTTGTTTTATTGCTAGTTTTATATGAAGTGTATAAAATTAATCCGTACTCGTTGGCTATTATATCGGCGAGTAAACCCTTAATGATTACTTATGAATATCTTACTCATCCAAAGACATTGGAGTGAGTAGGCGAGGAAGGAGTATGGCGGCTCAGCAGTGCTCAGCTAGACACAGAGGTAATCAATGCACTAATATAAGGAATCCAAAGATATCAAACATATAAACTTTAATCGATGGGAAAGCAATTTTAAGGCTGGCATTTGATTATTGCGTACTCACAAACTACCGGCCATCAATCCTGATGGATTCAAAGCTTACTATTACAATAAAACAAAACTACTTAATGAATTAAATACATGCAGGACCTTCTTACAGCTCTAAGATCTTCGTTTGGGGTGTGTCTTGTGTTGCTCGTTTGTCTGAATTCGTCTCCTTAGGGTTATGGTGCACACAAAATTCGTCTAGGTCTTGGGGTAATTATAGTTTCTGTCTTAGAGTACGATGCGGTGCATGTAATGATGAGATGCGGCGCATCGACTTCACTTCGCGTGGGGTCCAAGCTTATTATATTCTAGAATATTCGTACACCGCCTTTAGATGCTGCGTAACTTGAATCTTTATGCGGTGCATGTCCTTCAGTTGTCTTGGATTGTTTCTGGTGAAGTCTTGATAGTGATACGCCGTATGTCAATTGTATAATGCGGCGTATCAGAAGTATAACGAGCTTGATCTTTTTCTTTGACCAGAGTTTCATATGCGGCGCATGGTAGAATTCCATGCAGCGCATTCTTCAAAGTCAGGCAATGGTCTTCGAATTCATCTAAGTATGATATTGCGGCGTATCTGTTGAATGAGATACGGTGCATCTTTTGGATTTCAGTAGACTTTTGACATCTTGCTCGTTTTGTTCCGTAATTAATCCAAAATCGCCAAGTTTCACCTTTTACCTGTTTTTACCTGAGAATCACTAAAGTAAACATTAAAGTACCGATTCTCATACATAATAAAGTAAAAAAGTTAAATAAATAGGATAACGATGCTAATAAAATGTACTTATTTGAGTTCATCAGGCGGTTATAGAGAGAAAAAGGAGAGAAATGTGGAGGTCTTGATAATCAAGTGTAGAGATTAAGGTCCAAGTTCAAGAGATTAACCTTACCCATACTCATATGCAAGTAAGTAATCCCCTATCTTAAATTAATTGATGATATCAAGAATTAGGGTTCTTGATATCAATTGGGGGAATTGGGTAAGAAAGGTGTTTGAAGGTTAATTAAAGAAGTTATGGTAATTATGGAATGAGATTTATTGAATTTAAGTTAGTATTTTAATGGGAAAATCATCGTATAATCAACCTATGATTATGTGATGATTAGTGATGTATAGAGGTAAGACAATGGTTGTATAAACCATTGTTATTGTTATTTGACTATGTTTTAAAGTGTTTATGTGCATGATGATCTTGATATAGGATGATGATGTTGATGATGATGGTGATAAGGATGATGATGATGCCTTGATATGCTTAGCTTGAAGCTAAGGTAAGTAAAATGGTTATGACATGAGATTATATTGATTTATTCATATATATGTTATGTGGAAGATGATTGTGAAGGTTTATAAAGCATTTGGCTTATTATGCTTGGATTAAGAATAGTTTAAGGCTAGTTTTGCAAGACTAGCAAAAGTTTGGTTAAGTCCATTGTGATTTATGTAAGGTATGTAAGAATTATATTTTATTGATGATATGTGTATTAAGTGCGATGTGCAAGTATTGATGAAAGTAGTCTTATGGACTAATGTGATGTAATGATGCTTATGTGATTAATGATGTATAATATCATGTGATTATCCTTTTTACTTACTAAGCGTAATGCTTACGGTTTAGTTGCATAACCGTTTTGTAGGTAGTTTTATGAAGAAGGAAAAGTCTTGGTAAAGACATAGGTATTGGGTACGGGTTGAAAGTGGTAAGATATGAGTAATTATGATAGATACCGAGCTCGAAGTAATGTTGAACCCCCAAGCTTCGTAAATGGTTTGTAAAAGTTGCTTTGTAGTGTCAAAGTTCAGCTTTAAGTATGTATATGAGCTATGCTCTAGTTGTGTTCAAGTTGTATTGAAAATGGGTCAAAAAGGGGTGCTTGGCAAAACACCCGTAGCTTTGTAAAGTGCGTAATCATGGGTCGTTTAGACCACAAATGATTATGAAAATGATGTAATATGTTGAGTTTATGATTTCTGGAAAGTTTTGTTAATTGTCGAGTTATAGAAGTTGTTTTTCCGGAAAATGGGTCAAAAGTGCAACAAAAAAAAAGGAATATGCAGAAAAGGGTTGTTTGAGACAGCAAGTAATGCAGAAAATAGGCCAAGTTAGAAAAATCATATCTTTTAATTCGTGGGTCATTAGAGGTCGTGCCACCCGTCGTTTCAAAGGTAATTGAGTCTAGTTTCATTTAAACATAGCCTCAAGGCCTTAATGTTTATAGATTTTTGTTAATGGTTAAAAGAGAAACAGCAGGTCAGTTTTGATCATGTCGTTTTTACGTAAAAGTTTTAAAATTTTGGTCAAATCCGGAAAGGGGCGTTACAACTTGGTATCAGAGCTTCGGTTTAAGTGAATTAGGTTACCATTGTAGTTTACCTAAACTTAGACCACTTGTAGTTGCGTGTGCCGTAAGTGTATGTGGTGTGGAAAGCGAATGATTTAGTTATAAGGTAGACTAGTACTTGCGGCTAATTAGAATGTTGATGCTTAGACATAGATTGATTGTGCAATTTGGTATATGAGCCATAGACTATATGATTTGAATATGATTTTTAATGTTTTACACTTGTTGGATAAGTGTTAAGTGTTATTGTTTATGTGATGTTAAATCTATGGTATGTATGTCTAAGTTGAACGTGATTTTGCCTGATAGCATGAGGCATAGAAGTGTATGAGATTTGATTGATGCATTTGATGGCATGGTTGTTAGCTTGCCCTCATGGCATGGTTGTTAGCTTGCCTTCATGGCATGATTGTTAGCTTGCCTTTACGGCATGGATGATAGCTTGCCTTTATTGCATGTTGTTTAGCTTGCCTTCATGGCATGGATAAAAAGTTATAGAGATTGGATCCAAGGCTAGAAAGGATGGAAGGTAAAGTAAGTATGATTGTTGTGTCGGAAGTACGTAAGTAGGACAATTTATAATCTCCTTATTTAAATGGATTGGGGTGCCTCTTCATTTAAATAAAGAAATTGTAAATCATCGAACCATAAGTTTATAATTCCTTACTTGCATAGATTGGGACGCCTTTTTATTTAAATGAAGAATTATAAATAAGTGGGCTTATGTGTAGCCGATATGACATGAGTACGGATAATGAAACGAGAAAGTGGAGATTAAAACCGGTTTACGTCATGAGAAAATATTGATATGAATATAAATTTATAGCGGCGTTAAGGTAATGTGTGAATCCTTAAGATAGACGCCTAAAATGAGTTTGTGCTTAAGTTGGTAAGTTAATGGGTAAGCAATTCCAAAGATTTAAGTGGTGCGCGAGAAAGATTTTGATGTGCCGTTTATATGGTACTATACTACTATGTATAAATTTTGAGATAAGTTACCAGTTTTTGAATTGGATACGTGTTGGTATTGAGTAGAATGTGAAATTGACCGATATATGACTGTATGTCATGTTAGTGCATTGGTGAATGAGGTGGAAATAGTGTTAAAGTTTGACTTATATAAAGTCAAAATAGTGAATTTGCCATATGACAAGTCATCATTTGTTGGAAATTTTAGATAAGTTTATAATGTGAAGTGTTGTTTATAGTAGAGAATTAAATAAAATGGAGGATTTTCATACTATGATGTGATACTATTGCCGCGGTGTAATTAGAAATACTTGAAATTTTATGAAATTATGTGATTTAAATGAGTTGTTAGCAATTCGAGTATGACTTAGTTGAATTGAGATTTTTATGTTGAGTGATATGTAGAAATTGACTTGATAGTAAATGGGCATATAGCTATGATATGGACCTAAGACATAGAAATTTTTTATGTATGGATGCAAATGTTAAGCGGAATAGATTTCGGGGACGAAATCTAAATAAGGGGGATAGATTTGTTACACCCCAAAACCGGGTTTTTAAGTATTAAATAATGATAAAGTGCCTTGAAATAGTTTGACCAAGACTTTATATCTTTGAAGGTCTAATATGATTGGTTAGTCAAATTGTGGTAAATTGAAAGTCAAACCCGTTAGTCAAACTATAAGTCCAGATATTATGTAAATGGTTTTAGAAAGTATTATATGTCATAAATATAAGAGAAAAGAACTTTAGGGACCTAAGTTGCCAAAATCCCAAACGGTACTAAACCCAACTTGTTCTAGTACTAGAACCAACTTGTTCTAGTCTGCAGGGACTATTCTTGCCAAAACCTCAATGGCACTAGAACCAACTTGTTTTAGTACCTTGACTAAATTGTTATAGCACTTAAGGGACCAAAAGTGTCATTTGGGTAATAGCTTTGAGATGAAGAAAGGTGTAATTAGAAATACCCAGGTTATTGATAATTCTTCATTTTATCTAAGAGTGTGTGTGGGTGTGTGGCGGTTATAGAGAGAAAAAGGAGAGAAATATGGAGGTCTTGATAATCAAGTGTAGAGATTAAGGTCCAAGTTCAAGAGATTAACCTTACCCATACTCATATGCAAGTAAGTAATCCCTCATCTTAAATTAATTGGTGAATTTAAGAATTAGGTTTCTTGATATCAATTGGGGGAATTGGGTAAGAAAGGTGTTTAAAGGTTAATTAAAGAAGTTATAGTAATTATGGAATGAGATTTATTGAATTTAAGTTAGTATTTTAATGGGAGAATCATCGTATAATCAACCTATGATTATGTGATGATTAGTGATGTTTAGAGGTAAGACAATGGTTGTATATATAAACCATTGTTATTGTTATTTGATTATGTGTTAAAGTGTTTATGTGCATGATGATCTTGATATAGGATGATGATGTTGATGATGATGGTGATAAGGATGATGATGATGCCTTGATATGCTTAGCTTGAAGATAAGGTAAGTAAAATGGTTATGACATGAGATTATATTGATTTATTCATATAATGTTATGTGGAAGATGATTGTGAAGGTTTATAAAGCATTTAGCTTATTATGCTTGGATTAAGAATAGTTTAAGGCTAGTTTTGCAAGACTAGCGAAAGTTTGGTTGAGTCCATTGTGATTTATGTAAGGTATGTAAGAATTATATTTTATTGATGATATGTGTATTAAGTGCGATGTGCAAGTATTGATGAAAGTAGTCTTATGGACTAATGTGATGTAATGATGCTTATGTGATTAATGACGTATAATATCATGTGATTATCCTTTTCACTTACTAAGCGTAATGCTTACGGTTTAGTTGCATAACCGTTTTGTAGGTAGTTTTATGAAGAAGGCAAAGTCTTGGTAAAGACATAGGTATTGGGTACGGGTTAAAAGTGGTAAGATATGAGTAATTATGATAGATACCGAGCTCGAAGTAATGCAGAAAAGGGTTGTTTGAGACAACAAGTAATGCAGAAAATAGGTCATGTTAGAAAAATCATATCTTTTAATTCGTGAGTCATTAGAGGTCGTGCCACCCGTCGGTTCAATGGTAATTGAGTCTAGTTTCATTTAAACATAGCCTCAAGGCCTGAATGTTTATAGATTTTTGTTAATGGTTAAAAGAGTAACAGCAGGTCAGTTTTGATCATGTCTTTTTTACGTAAAAGTTTTAAAATTTTGGTCAAATCGGGAAAGGGGCGTTACAATATTCAAGGATATTAGCATGTAAGACTATAAGACATCTAGGAGGTATCATGAACGGCATACCTAGTCCAACATAGTTTAGGTGCACAAATAACATATAAGCCATGTAAAGAGATGCCTACAAAATGTGATTACTATGCAAGCACAAAGTAAAACATGTTGACATTTAGCACAAAAGAGTAAGTTATTAATTACAACTATTAATAACATATATGCAAGTAATCTAGGTTTGTCAAGGAAAATCCTAATTACTACTAGTTTAAAGTCCAATCTTAACGGGAGACAAAGATCATTCATGTAAAACATCTTTAGTCAAATGTAGGAATGGAAATTATTCAAGTTAGAGAATGGATATGAGACTATTACTAGCGATGCTCAATTACGGCTAAACACGACCACTTTTACGGGTGCACCACAAACCCAACTTCTCTCCTGGAAGCAATTCAACCGTTAGGTCGAATTGAATTTCTACTGCACTAGGTTCTCTAGTAGCCATTCTCATATTGGAAAAATGGGAATTCCTATATTTTCCCATCGAAGTTTTCCAAAGATGATATTAGCCGATTCCGCTAATACATGTCCTAACATAACTCAACTATCAATATTTTAAAAGCCGGTTAATGAAAACAACATGTCTTACACAACGTCCTAACAAAGGCAAGTGCGGTATTTAAATCACGTGTTTGAGATTTATAGGTTGTTTGGTTTCGATGGTGTATTACATAACCTTATAGATGACATCTTTGTTTGTTGAGTTGATATTTTAACATGTTTTGGTTTCAAGAATACTCCATAGTAAATCTTGAGAAAGAGAGTCTATTAAAGGTTACTTACCTTAATTGATCTTGTAATCTTTTACTTTGTATTATTGAGAGAAAACATATTGTATCATTTGACAAACATGCTTATTTAAGATGATGACCTTTTCACTCTTATGAGTTACTAATGAGAACAAGTATTTTAGTTATAATGTGATTTACAAATTTTACTTGTTTATGTAGTGACACACGTTGTATAAATTATCCTTTTGAGATGCATGTTATCTTCTTGAAGATTGATGATGCATTATATGTGATATTTTTACTTGACATGTGATTTTGAGTCTTGACTCGTTCATGAGCAAAGTCTACATATGTTGTTTGTTTGCTCGTGTTTGGGTTTTCGGAAATGACACATTTACAAATTGCGTTGCAATGTATATTGCTTGAATGTTTCGGATGAAACATGCAAGTTGTCAATCCTACTTTGTTGTGTATTTTAAGCATCTTTTAAACATATTAGTTTAATATTTGGAACACAATATTTGGACAAGAAGACTCAATATGACATCATCAACACAAGTGTCAGTTATGATCCGATGCATATTCTTTTCGTCTTGATAAGGACATCATTATTTTCATGCAAATCGAGTGTGATTGAGTATGTAGGTTCAAGATGATATGTTTTGTTATATCTTGAAGCTAGACACATAATGATTTCAATTTCATGTCCACACTCAAAAACTTGTCAATTAGATTCGATACTGATATCAATCATATTTTGAATAATGAATCGATATAAGCTCGAAATCTTTTTTGACCCTCACAACCACTCTTTTTTAATAAAGAAACTAAGTAAAGATTTATGGAATGTGCTCCATCAAATATAATACTTGTTATATATATGAGGTTACTAATAATGACATGTTAACTTAATGATTCAAGATCTGCATTTATTATGTGTGTGAAAACTATTTATTATTACGTATAATATGCATAGTTTTTGACATTACATAAATATAAAAATAATTATCCTAACCATTTTTATACAATACACAACATATGTAAGAATAGTTTTATGACTACTTGTTTGAAACAATTAATGTGTGTTCGAATATATGCAAGGTTCAAAAATACATTTTCTTTTACTTAAATACTAATGTATTATTCTAAACCTTTATCTTTATTAGACAACCCATGGCCAATCAAGATAAGTTCATGCAATGTTTTAGAAATCATGTTGAAGAAGTGTTACATATTTTAAGGTGACTTATTTTAACACTTGCATCTTTGAAAAGATAATTGTGTAAGACAATTGTTTTCAACATACATGATTACTCAACTTAGTCTACATATCTAAGTAATTTACTAAAACATTATAACATAAGCAAGCAACCAAAAACAAATAATCATTTAGCATAACACACACACAGATATTCGTAATCATTTTGTATGTTAGATACACCAATGTATACATAACTTGATTTTGTTTTTAACCAAAATAGTTTCCTCCCCTTTTAAAACATTAGTTAAGATTAGTATTTTGAAAAGGTTAAGACTCAATTTTTCAAAGATTCATTTACTAGAAGTGTCCAACTCAAAAGTAAGAATAAAATGCAAGTTTTATGTTAAAACGTGACATACGGTTTTGACTACTATGTAGTATTTTGCATTTACGACTTAATTGAGTTTGGAATTAATTCTTGCAAGTATTTATTTAATGAAATTACATTCAATTACCTTTAAAATGGAGGGTGACACGACTCCTATGGACTTACGGTTGATTTTATATGAATTTTCAAAGTTGACACTATTCTGGTGGAGGTCCCTTAAATACCCGACAGTCCCTTAGTGATAAAGGACCGCCCAGAGATAAAGGACCGCCACCAGTAAGCCAAACCACAGTTTTCGTGTAAAAATTCATTTTCTTCAAGCTAGTATACGGAGTGCATTTAACCAACAAAACTAGTACGAATTAAGCAACAAATAATTCTAGCACAAGTTTAGCAACATAAACACTTTTCATATTTAATTTCTCTTAATGAGAAATTTGATACGTGGACCGTACTCTATTTTAAAAACCATTTGTTTTGAAAACTAAAGTGACCTGGCTCTGATACCAATTGTAGAAACGTAGAGGGGAGGGGGGTGAATACGTTCCTCTTTAAAACATAAAATGTTTCGTATCAAATTCCCGATCAAGTGTGACTAAATATGAATAGTAGTTATGTTACTCATAACAAACATATATGACACTTAATAACAAGTATGCAAGTAATCACGTAAACATAAACATAACATGACGTTTTGAACGTTTTTTAGCCAATTCAGATTATACTGTGGATGGTCCCTAATATACACCGACGGTCCCTTAAATGTTTGGGGACCGTCCCTATATAAAGGACCGCCGCCAGAAAGCAGTTTATTTCATGTGATTAAGTTTTTTGGTGTTTTGCGTTTCTAAGTTAACTAGTTTATATCACAAGCATACACACAACAAACCACACAAACCTAAATGCAATGCAAGTATAGAAAGTAACGAGATAGGAAGAGAAAACGCAAACCGGACACGATGATTTATAGTAGTTTGGCGCGAAGCACCTCTTCATCCTACTCCACTCCCCGAGTACCACACTCGAGAGTTACTTCACTAATCAACAGGCTCCTTTATGGCGGAACAAACCTTACACAAGCTTACACCAAGTCTACCGACACCAAGCGGAATGTCGAGTTCTAATCCTAGCCAGAACCAATCTACACCAAGGCCCACGTGGCCACACGAACAAGCACTTTTATCCCACTTAGATCGACACACGATCCAAGCCTTCACACGAACGAGCACTCTCGTTCACTTGAATCTTCACCCGACTCAAGCCTTCACACAAGACACACTTGGATCATTACCCGATCCAAGCCTTCACACATCGACTCAACTAACTCCTAACCTACACACTAGGACACCACACACCATACAACAATTACATGAACTAATCTAGTTACAAGACTTCTTGGATCTACATCACCTTCCAAGTTCAATCTGACAACTCCATCTTCGACTCACATACAAGTCGGAAATATTACAAGACCTATTCTAGTTACAACACCTTGTGAAGATTAGAATTGTAACACTTGTTACGTTTGTGTGTGGACTCTTGTAACATCTCGATTCTTCATCTAAGTCGAGAGTTCTTCTCTTACCCATGAGGTAGAGGAAAAAGAAAATCATAACACTAGTTACGTTGGTGTGTGGACTCAATAACACTTCGATTCTTGAAGACTTCGAGTGTTCTTCTCTTGCACATAATGTAGTGGATGACGGGATCACTTATAAACACATACCAAAGAGTTATAGTGATCAAAGATGAAAAAGGAAAGACCAGGAAATTTTTGTGCAAAGAGGATCAATTTTTCTGATGAAAATGGGCCAGTATTTATACGCAGCTCGAGGAGCGTGGGACGGTCCTTTAAACCTTGGACGGTCCTTTATCAATAAGAGACCGTCACCTATTTAAGGGACCTTCCCGACAGTTTTTGTCTTTTTGTGGTGAAATGTTACCTGGTGAAATTTTATCTGATTTGGGCGGGAAATGAGGCCGTTTTTCACATTTGAAATTTGAATTTAATTTCTTTAATAAAACATTTTCTTTTAATTACAAAAATACTTTTGTAAAAATGTTTTGTCAGATAAAATGTGAAGTTTAGAAAAATAAATTCTTTGATCACTTTAACTAAGTTGGTATGGTGTGTTGGTATATACTTGAAGTGTTGTGGACTTGAGTCGTCGAGAGACGTTGATGTGTGAATGAATAACTTGTGCACTTTACGTTATGTATTACAAGTTACGTGTTTGTCATCATTAAAACATGAAGACATTGTATAGATTAAACGTTGTAACGTTTGCACTAACAGGATGTGTACTACGGTTTTAATGATTGTATTTACTGCATGAGTAGTTTTTGATGACACTATGGTAGGATACTAAATGTGTCATCATAAGAAGAAGCAAATATTCATAGAGTTGGGGAAGGACATACACGCCCCCACGAATGGTATTAAGGAATACAATCCGTCAATCAAACAATTGTAACAAACCAATATATCAATAAAAGATAGCTAGGGAGTAATGAAATCTAAGTAAACACGCTTGTCTCCTATAAGTAATCCTTATCACTCAACCAAAGGTTACAATGGACATGGGACCCACGTAGGCCTACTTGCCACTTAATCTAGAAAGAAAAAGAAACACACCCTTAATTACCTTGTGCAACAGATCAAAAAAAATCTACAACAAAGAAGTTTTTTTTTTAAGAATGGCACTGATGCGTAGGTTTTGCAACCTTGCAATAGGGATCTTGAGAAGCTTGCAATCCCCACCAGGTAGTGTACCTGACCGATATAGTATAGTGTAGTGGCAAGTACCGGGGGATTGATCGTTCTCTCGGGGAATAGTGTCGTTAGGATTGAAAACTACTCTAATTAGGTCTAAGAGTGAGGGATGATTCTTTTTATATTTTTATATTTTATGGAAAGCAAGTAAAAATCTCGTGTATTTGGTAGAGTGGGCGGAATTAGTTGCTATTCAACTAACCCAAATATCTACTAATGCAATGAAAATAAAATAACAAGAAAATAAAAGGTTGTGAAACTAATATGGAGAAAAGTGTGTTTATTTAGATTTCACTACTCCCTAGCTATCTTTTACCGGTTAATTGGTTTGTTACAATTGTGTGGATGACGGGTTGTNAATTAGTTGCTATTCAACTAACCCAAATATCTACTAATGCAATGAAAATAAAATAACAAGAAAATAAAAGGTTGTGAAACTAATATGGAGAAAAGTGTGTTTATTTAGATTTCACTACTCCCTAGCTATCTTTTACCGGTTAATTGGTTTGTTACAATTGTGTGGATGACGGGTTGTATTCCTTAATACCATTCGTAGGGCCGTGTACGATCTTCCCTAACTTTATAAGCGCAAACTTCATTCTATAGCGACACGTTTAGTATCCAAACTATGAAATCACTAGTAATTTCCTATGCATTAAATACAACCATATAATCGTAGTACACATCCGATTCATGTTTCTTAAGACGTTCAAGCAAGTCACTAATTGGAAGTTAGCCAATTTTCTTAAGCCTAACATCCACATCACCCACCCACAACAATTAATAACAAACCAACAACAAGTAATCAATATCTAGGTTTCATTAGATCTAAGCAAACACAAGAGAAACCTAGCCTAGCATGTTAATTGAAAGACAAGCATAAAATATAATCACACAACACATAGACATATTGAATGATTTGATGGAAGACTTATTTTTAATTAATCATGGATGAATCAAGGGTGAAAAACCCTTGAAAAAGGCAGATAATTCGAGCTAGGGTTTATCCCTAAAGTTCTCCCAAAAGTTACACACTTAATAAAGAGAAAATCCTAAAATATATATAGAAAATACATTCTGACGGTATCAGGTTATAAATCCTGACGCCGTCAACTCGCCGTGTATAGGGTTGTCGGATCACCTAGATCCACTTCTGACGTCGTCAGCCTTTAAAACCTTCTGGGCCGTCTCTCTTTAGCTTAACACCTGACGGCCTAGGACTTGTAACACCTAACGCCATCAGGTGTAAATTTGTAGAATCCTTCCTTGGTCGTCTAGTAGAGTCTGAATCCACTCCTTTGTCTTCAGGTGACGGCGTCAGCATCCAAAGCCTGACGCCGTCAGGTAGGAATTCCAGCTTGATTTGGGACTTTATCGTTTTCTTCCCTTTTATGCTCCAAAAACATCCAAAATGCAATGTTTTCCACAATTCCTCCTGAAAGTACCTGAAATGACAAAAGGAATGATTTAAGGCAATATTTGATCATAAAATAACGATTTAGGGATTAAATGACCCCTTAAAAGCGTAACACTTTTCGCCTCATCAAATACCCTTACACTTCAGATTTGCTTGTCCTCAAGCAAATGTTCTTTTATTCAATCAAAATATGAGCTAGGGGTCATTTAACACTAATACAAAAGTAATTACAACAAATAGTTATTCCACCCTAGTCATAAAAAGCACGGAAATCATACACTAGCCCCTTAGCAAATAGATTACCATAGGCTTGGGAAAGGATCAAACCTCCTCCACTAGGCGTAAGCACCTAAGATAAACTATCAAAGAGGGCTTTTCAAGGGTTTTAACGTTAGGTGTAGGGATATGATAAACACGGTTTGTTAGAATAAAGGATATTTTTTAGTGGCGGCGAGTTAATTATCTTGATCAAATACATGCACAATGTGGCGTTGCTAAGCCAATGTAGGATACACTAAATCATAACTCGTGTGGTCTTTGTGTTATATGGTTCGAATTTAAGGAAGAAAAAGAAGTAAGAAGTTAGAGAGAGAAAGTAGAGATTGGGAGCCTTTTAGAGAGAGAAAGAACAAGAGCATATGATTACTAGAATGAAAAGGTCCAACCCTCTCCCTTGGTGGGAGAGGGTATTTATACTTACAAGCGGATGAATGCATCTACTAGGCTATGGAGCGGGCTGACAGAGGGTAAAAGACCCGACCCGACACCACGAATACTAACTAATATTAAACTACATTCTAACTAATATATTAAATACTACGAGCTACATCATGCTTAATAATACTTGGGGTGACCGAATCTTCAATTAGAAAAACGTATTCCTAACAATCTCCCCCTAAGGGAGGTCACCCCGGAAATTAAACTTTGAATTCTAGCATCTAAATCTTTGTCGTTATCTTTGTAGCTCGCAGTTGTTGATTCTTCATTGTAACGAACTTTGTACTTTCAGCAGCGGACTCGAGATGACTTGTTTGATGAGTAGGATGATCTTTGGTATTGCTTCGTGTTCATCATCCAAATGAGTACCTTCAAGTCATCTTTGAGTAGAAGTGTCTCTATTGTGATGTTGCGACTATCTTTGTGTTGTCATTCTCGCACTTTTCTGGATCATGATCTTCTGCATCAGAGTTGTGGAAGCACAGTTGAAGCCCATTCCATGATCATGATTTCTTTGGATTTGATGTTGAAGTGTGAGCATGAGGTGATGAATCGGCATCTTTTCTACAATCAGCAATAATCGCCAACTTCTTTGTCTCCGATGGTTAAACGCCTTTCTAGCATGCCCATACATCTTTGTTGAGTGAATCTCCATGGTTGAATAGGTTTGAATACTCCTGTTAGATGTCGGTATGAGCATGTGGAACTAGAGTGATGGTGGTGAAAGTGATAAGGTTGGTATGTTGAGCTGCATGAAAATTTGTTAGTAACAAAACATACCAGCACTTACAAGTTCGGACTTCGAGATCGTCAACAACATAGTCTGAAGGCTTTCTCTAATCCTAACTAAGGCCGTTCCTAATCAGATACCCTCGAAAGAGCTTTCACTGACATACCGAAGTACACCAACGATTAGGTGAGTCGCTAGAGATCACCCCACGACTGTAGACCTTTTGGAACACCACCGTGAACACTAAGCGTAATCCACGAGAGATTACCGAAGTGACCTGCTGTCAGGGCTGTTTGATGTTGACCCTGGCAGGAGTTTCCACTCAATCACTGGGAAATACATATGTATATTCCCTCATAAGTGTTCTTGGCAGATTGCTAAGATCTGCGAAGGACTCAAAATATTACATCTGGTGTCCTTGATGTTGAACAACCAGTGTAGAAGGATTAAGTGTTCCTAAGAGATCTTTTGATGCATCTCGTGGCTCTAGACATGTTAGGAATACGTTTATTCACATTAAAGACTCGGTCACCCCGAGTATATTCAAGCATCAAGTAGCTCATAGTATTTATCATAGTAGTTAGTAGATTAATAGTTTATTAGTATGTAAATAGTATTCGTGGAGTGAGTCGGGTCTTCACCCAATATGCTCGCTCTACAGCCTATTTCATGAGGCACTTAGGAACTTTGTATAAATACCCTCTACCACCCAAGGTATAGGGTTGGACCTTTCATTTCAATCTAATATTTTCTCTTTCACTTTCTCTCTCTAAAGGTTCCACTTTCTCTCTCTAACCACATAAACTAAACGCCACCTTAATCCTTGTGTAAACATGTTTGTGACTTAATGATTATGCTACAATTGGTATCAAGAGCCAAGGTTTCACCCTAGGCCTAGCTTAGTCGGATTTGGTGGTGGTTTTTAGTGTTTTAGTTAGTTAGAAAAAGTTCTCTCATTCTATCTCTTAGTTTGATCTTGTTGATGTTATTGGAGGTGTTATGGATGTACTTTCTTGATTAGTGGTGTTAGTTTTACCTAGTTCTTAAGTTGGTTTGGCTAAATCATTCGTTGTTGAGTTCTTGAAGTGATTTGGGTGTTGTTTCTATGTAGCGTTTACCTCCACTGTCGTGTGTTCTTGTTAGCGTTTAGCTCAGGATTCCAACGTTTTGGTGTTAGCGTTTAGCAGAATTTTCTATATTGGGACATAAGGACAAAACGCTAGATAGAGACTGGTTTGGCTTTTAGTGTTAGCGTTTAGTACTGTCTGGCGTTTAGTGGGAATAGCATTTAGTAGCACCAGCGTTTAACTCGAATTAGCGTTTAGCTCAAATTCAGCGTTTAGTGATTCCAGCTTTTAACTTTACCAGCGTTTAGCTCATCTCAGCGTTTAGTTCATGTTCAGCGTTTTGCTCATCTTCAGCGATTAGTTCAAGTCAGCGTTTAGTGGGTTCAGCGGTTAGTGATTCTAGCGTTTACCTCCAGTTTTGTAGTTTCTTTTGTGGACTTCAGTAAAATCCCGGGAAAGAACTAATTTCTCGGTTTAAGTCACAAGATTTGTATAATCAAGGTTTAAAGAGTTTCTCATGGCAACTACTTCTGATGATATTCAAGCTGCCGGGTCCGATACCCGACCTCCTATGCTGGATAGGATGGATTATGAATCGTGGGCTCAACGAATTCGACTTGATTGCTTGGGAAAGGATAATTGGGTCAACATACTCAAATCAATTGATGAAGGACCATTTCATATGGGCACGATTAGAGACACCATCGCTGCTACAGAAGGTCAACCTGCATTCCTTGGAAATCCTAGAGATCGGACCTATGATGATCTTACTGAAGAGGAAAAGAAGCGTTATGATGCTGACATTAGGGCTTCAAATATCATAATTCAAGGACTTCCCAAAGACGTGTACAAGCTTATCAACTTCAACACTGAACCAAAGCGGTATGGGACAATGTCAAAATGCTTCTAGCTGGATCTGAATTAACCAAAGAAGATCGGGAATCCCAATTGTATGATGAGTTTGAACATTTCAAGTAGAATCCTGGTGAGAGCATCACTGACTACTATGTCAGGTTTCACAAGCTTGTGAATGACATGAGAATCATCAAGATGACAATGCCCAACATTCAGCTGAACTCCAAGTTCGTGAACAACATGGCACCAGAATGGGATAGGTTTGTGACAGCTGTGAAGCTCAACAAAGGTCTGAGAGATACCAACCATGAACAGCTTTATGCATATCTCCAACAACATGAGAAACATGCTAACTATGACCGTATGATGAGGGAAAAACTCAATCCAACACCTAACCCCAGTGATGGTAATTCACAACTTGCTTTAATTTCGAGTGCTCAGATTCACCACCAACCCTCCAATGATCAAAGTCTCTACAACCCTATTCACCAACACCATTGACATCGCTTGGGCAATCATCCGGGGTCACACCATCTGCTGTAAACTCCCATCAGGAATCAGGATATTCTCACACCGACCTAATGATTGACAATCTCAAAAACCAGGTAGCCCTACTTGCACAACAATTCAGAGCAACACTTCCCCAAACTAACAATCAACTCCGAACTTCCTCTAATCCACGTAATCAAGCCATTGTGGAAGATGGGAGAGTTGTGGTGCAAAATGTTCAAGGAAGACAGAATCTAAATCAAAGGAATGGCATTCGTGGGAATGTGCAAAACAGAGTCGGTAATGCACTTCAAGGGCAGGCTAGGCAACCTAAGTGCTACAACTGTGGAGGATTGGGACACATAGCTAGGAACTGCAATCAACCAAAGCGTCCCCAAAACTCCGAGTAGTTCAGGGACAAAATGCTGTTGATGCAAGCTTAAGAGAATGGGGAGGCATTGGATGAGGAAGAGTTATTGTTCCTGGCAGAAAATGACGGGAACACATTTGATGTTGACGTTGATAATCAGCCTGTGCAAGACTTGGCCCTTAATGATCCTAACATATTCCAAGCCGATGACTGTGATGCTTTCGACTCAGATGTTGATGATGAACCTACTGCACAAACCATCTTCATGGCAAATCTGACTGCTGCAGCTTCATCAGGACAACCATCCAGCTCATCTACTGCACCTAACATCTCTGAGGTACCCACATCACTCCACAAGCATAATATG
This sequence comes from Artemisia annua, assembly GCA_014162995.1. Classification (NCBI taxonomy): domain Eukaryota; kingdom Viridiplantae; phylum Streptophyta; class Magnoliopsida; order Asterales; family Asteraceae; genus Artemisia; species Artemisia annua. The sequence goes on from LBNU01012011.1 coordinate 71,954, forward strand.
TGTGATGACCAAGAGGTCCACCACGAAATACAACCGAATAATACCGTAGGTACTTGCACTGTTAATATGGGAAATAGTAATATTATTCCATATGAACAATATGTAAGTGCCCATGGGTCGTCGGTTGTATCCAGTAGTGCACTTCTCGGAATTACTAATAATTGTGACAAGCATGAGCCCTTAGAGCATGTACCTACTGATATATTGGTTTCTAGAATTAATATGCTTAAGGATCAGGTTGCCATTTATGAACAACGTGCTAAGTTTGAACTAACTGATCGTGAGCAGAAAATGGATTTGCAATTGCGTGTACTCATTTCTGAACGTAATAATAAGGAAGAAACTTTAAAAAAAGGAATTGGAATTACTGAAAGACAACTAGGTCAAACGGTTAAACAAAAACAAGAAATCCAAGAATATGTCAAAGCGTTGAAAAGTGATTTCCAAGAAAGGGAAACTAAGCTCTTAGATGATTTTTCCAAAATTAAAACGTTAAAAAATAAACTTGAAAATAAGTTGTACACACAAGGCCAAACCATTCAAACTGCTCGGATGATCTACAGTCATAAAACTTTATGCGATGAACATAGTGGTAAGGATGTAGGCAAGCCAAAAACCAATTTCCTTAGGAAAGTTAAGAATGCTCAACCTGCTTTGTATGATGCTAATGTTATGCTTGAGCCTGATCATGCCCCCTGATGTGACAACGTTTGATGAGTCAACTGAAATCGAAAAAGAAACTAGACTTAAGTTGGCTGACAAGTTAAAGGATCCCATGTGCATTAGGAATAAGATTCTGTACAAGTATGATTATTCTGAAGATAACAGAATTGCAATTTTTGTCCCTCAAAAGAGAATAGCTCCCGAGCATGTGTTCTGGAACCATGACCTAGAGAAAATGCAAGCCAAAAGGATTGTGGGAAACACTCGTACATTGTTTAAGATTGCTGGCCCAACAATATACCCTAATAACACACTCATGCATCTTGTTCCATTTACTCTTCCCACTCAAAATAATACTTTAATTGCTCTTTATGTGCTTGGTCAATTATTCAAAGATTTTGATAATACATGTAAAAAGAGAATTACACCAACTGGTATTACGGAAGGGGAACGGGGTTTTGAACAAACTAAACGGTGCTATCAAACTGAAGTCATGCCATTTCTTAAGCTTGTAAAAGAACATTTCGAGGGTCTTAAGGATACTTTAAACAAAGAAGTGGCTGATATGAAAGAGGTGTTTAAAAGTGTTGAAAACGAGGGTAATGAACTGGCACTAGATCTTAAACATAGTGAAATTGAGAGAAAAAACATTCGTATCATGAATGAGAATCTGATTGCTAGTTGTGTTGCACAGGATGTGTTTTATACTGCTACTAATTTCGCTTTATCTGTGTGCCAATTTCATGAAATGTCCATTGCATTGAATGTTCTTCAGAATCGTGTTGTTGAGCTTGAGGGGGAGAATGTGAAATTGCGTGAAAAAATTCAAAACGATGATCATGATAATATGGTCAGGTATTTGTCAAAACTAGAAGTTGATAATCTTAACTTGCAACTAAAGTATCAAAATCTAGAAGAGCGATTTAAAAACTCAAAAAACAAGACATCTTCGGATGTTCCTGTAATTGATACATGTTTTGAATTAGCCAAACGTGATGAAAAGATTCAAGCTCACACTAACACGATTCAGAAACTCAGGACCCAAATTGCCCAATTGAAGTCATCAAAACATGTGGTAACTGACACCAATAAACCTTCGACAGTAGATTCTCAGAATCTTCATCATCAGGACACCATTAATAAACTACTTTGTGATATAGAATGGTACCAAGCTAAAAATTCAAATACCAAAATGCGTTACAAAGAGTTATACGACTCGATCAAAGTAACGAGTGAGAAAAATAATGGTAAAATAAAATCTTTGCTAAATGAAATTGAGAACCTAAAGACGAAGGTGAAAGGAAAAATGTCAAGCACCACTGATGTAATGAATGTTTCAAAAGTTTCTATTGCACATAAATATAATGTTGAGGCTGTCAATATCTCTCTTCCCCTTAGGAATAACAAATGTGCTCACTATGCGTATCTGCTATATCTTAAGGATAGTCTAGAGTTGCTTCGTGAAACTGTGGAAGAGGATAAGATAAGGAAACCACAAGATAGTGTCATTCTAGACACTTGCTTTCTCACTATAAGATCTCAGGAACTTCTAGAATATGCTATTGGAATGTGCCCAACGGAAGACAACAAGCCCAATAGGCTTAATGCACCCTCACTATTAAGTAAGAATAAGCGCGTTACCTTTAATGTGCCATTGAAAACGTCTGAACCTAGCACATCATCATCAAATAAACATGTAGCAGTCAACCACACTAATGTTCCTGTCATTGCTTCTACAGGAGTAAACAGTGACTCTAATGCTAGCGGGTCAAAGCCTAGTGGCAACACAAGGAACAATATGACTTCGCCAGCTAAGAGTGCTCATGGAATGAAAGTAGAAGACCACCCTAGGAACAATAACACCTGCGTGTGTAAAATGAATCGTGTTGATTCTAGTAATAGCGTTAAGCGTGCTGTAATTAATTCGAATTCTGTTGCAACATGTAAGACATGTGATAACTGCTTAATTTCTAGTAATCATGATGCTTGTGTTTTATCTTATGTGAGATCCATTAATCGTGCACGTTCTAAGAGAGTTAGAAGAGCTAAGAGAGTTAAGAGAGCCAAAAGAACTAAAATGGAAAAACTTGTTTGGAAAGAAACTGGAAGGATCTTCACCAATGTAGGATACCAATGGAGACCCACTGGAAGAAAATTCACCTTAGGAAGTAGATGTCATGTAACTAAAATGATTCCACATAGACATAAGCTTGTAAAGGAATGGAAACCGACTGGCAGAACATTTCCCATAGTAACTACTTGTCTTGATACTAGGGCTACTGAGTCTAAGTGTGATATCTCCATTACATCCACCATGGCTGAAGTGAATTCTGATTGCTCTGATCATATGTGTGCTAACCAAAGGGAACCCAATAGCATTTGGGGATCCACGTTTTTCAGTTATCCATTCTGGTCTGTTTTCAAATGCAGGTCGTACAAATCGTCCTGTGGTATTTGGACTCAGGCTGCTCAAAACATATGACCGGGGATCACTCGCGGCTCAAAAATTTCGTGAAGAAGTTTATCGGGACAGTTAGATTCGGGAATGATCATTTTGGGGCTATCATGGGGTATGGAGACTATGTGTTTGGTGACAGTGTTATTTCAAGAGTGTATTACGTAGAGGGTCTTGGGCATAACCTCTTCTCTGTTGGTCAATTCTGTGATTCCGACCTAGAAGTGGCATTCAGAAAACATATGTGCTTCGTTAAAGAACTTGATGGGTCACTACTTCTTTTGGCATGTTCTTCTCCCTCCTGATGGTTGCGATTTATCGAAATCATCATACTATTTTGTGTACATGCCATAATTACCCGTACTTTACACTTCTGATGCAATTTAGATAGACCATGAAAGCATAATTTTGTGAGAATATGTCGATAAGATATAACTCTCTTATATCTACAATCTCTTCTCTTTTCTTCAACCTATAAGCGACCTCTTCAAATTCCAACCAGCTAGTAAATGAAGAATGACTAGAGAAACAACCCGATATAACCGATCTGAAAATGAAGTAAACATCCCTTAGTTATGTTACTTAATCTTGTACGATGGTGTGACTAAGAACGGTGTAGAGAGTTCGTGCTCCTTCGAATCCCTATGTACTCTATACTCTTCAACCAACCAACCATCAAGTATAAGACGTACATCACCTCTTGACTATCCACAACTTCGTATGACACTGAGTACTACAATGTATCTGCTTTAAGTGATAGTTAACTAGGTATTCGTCCATCCACCCCTTGACCTATGAAAACTAGATAAACCAAGTCTTCGTCACCATTAACATATGCCCAAACAAGTATCTTCGAAAGTCATGCATCCATCCTCCCCTAGACTTTGAGATAACTAAGTACACATGCCCTTGAAACGAACTTCAAACCCAGAAAAGTGATAAAATATTATTCCCATAGTCAAAAAAAATCCGATACTAGCCGTTGTCATTTGATTGGGAATCTTGATCAGGATCTTTTAAAGCTATACGTGGTGTGGTTTGATGTGGGATATATTGGTATTAAGATAATGAAATGATGAAACGAAGCATCTTCAATGAAGCGTAGACCAATTAGGGTTTTAAAACAAGGGTTTTGTATGTTAGGTTTTCACGAAACCTTGAGAAACTCTAAAGAATTTCAGTCCTTGATGCTCGGTAAAAAACCCTTGAATTTCCAAAAGATCACTCCTTACTCGAAACAAATGAGCTTACTCGATAGATACTCTGTAATCATCCTTACTCGAAAACCCTTACTCGATAAAGTAGAGATTTGTTACTCGATAACTCACTTACTCGATAACAGGTAGCTGATAACTTCTCCTTACTCGATAAGCAATATTCGACGAGGTATAGTTCCCTTACTCGGTAAAAGCAAGAAAGCCTTACTCGATAAACGATAAGGGTGTTAGCTTATTCGCTAACTGGCTAACTCGCCAAAGAACTAACCTTACTCGATAAGCTTACTCGATAAACACCAGACCTTACTCGATATCCCGAGAAAAACGCAATGCTTACTCGATAAACATGCTCCTTATTCGATAATCTTCAAAACCATACTCGACAATCTTCAAAAAAATGTACTTTTTCTGAGAAAAACACCCAAAAACCTGATTTTTCACTACAAAACACCACGATTCGCTCCTGGTTAGCTCTGATGCCAATTGTAGGATCGAAAATATACATGATTTATGTGGTTCGGGAGGTCTAGGTTGATTAAAGAAGATGAAAGTATTCATCTTTTTAGTGAGAGAAAGTAGAGAGAGGGTGAAGAAAATGGAGTATATTAACAATGAAAAGAACAATTACACAATTTCCCACACCCCTCATGGAGAGTCATGAGGGGTATTTATAAGCTCATTACATAATAAGTTTGCCTAATGATCACTAATAGTCCCTGAAGTTACTACTAGCTACATATCTAGTCCATTTCACTTGTGTGACGTTATCTTAATAAAATAGCGAGTCTAACACCGATACTCGACCTCCTATGCTGGATAGGACGGATTATGAATCGTGGGCTCAACGATTTCGGTTTTATTGCTTGGGAAAGGATAATGGGATCAACATACTCAAATCAATTGATGAAGGACCATTTCAGATGGGCACAATTAGAGACACCATCGCTGCTACAGAAGGTCAACCTGCATTCCTTGGAAATCCTAGAGATCGGACCTATGATGATCTTAATGAAGAGGAGAAGAAGCGTTATGATGCTGACATTAGGGCTTGAAATATCATCATTCAAGGACTTCCCAAAGACGTGTACAAGCTTATCAACTTCAACACTGAAGCCAAAGCAGTATGGGACAATGTCAAAATGCTTTTGGCTGGATCTGAATTAACCAAAGAAGATCGGGAATCCCAATTGTATAATGAGTTTGAACATTTCAAGTAGAATCCTGGTGAGAGCATCACTGACTACTATGTCAGGTTTCACAAGCTTGTGAATGACATGAGAATTATCAAGATGACAATGCCCAACATTCAGCTGAACTCCAAGTTCGTGAACAACATGGCACCAGAATGGGATAGGTTTGTGACAGTTGTGAAGCTCAACAAAGGTCTGAGAGATACCAACCATGAACAGCTTTATGCATATCTCCAACAACATGAGAAACATGCTAACTATGACCGTATGATGAGGGAAAAACTCAATCCAAAACCTAACCCCAGTGATGCTAATTCACAACTTGCTTTCGTTTCAAGTGCTCAGATTCACCACCAACCCTCCAATGATCAAATCTCTACAACCCTACTTCACCAACACCATTGACATCACTTGGGCAACCATCCGGGGTCACACCATCTGCTGTAAATTGCCATCAGGAATCAGGATATTCTCACACCGACCTAATGATTGACAACCTCACAAACCAGGTAGCCCTACTTGCACAACAATTCAGAGCAACACTTCCTCAAACTAACAATCAACTTCGAACTTCCTCTAATCCACGTAATCAAGCCATTGTGGAGGATGGGAGAGTTGTGGTGCAAAATGTTCAAGGAAGGCAAAATCTGAATCAAAGGAATGGCATTCGTGGGAATGTGCAAAACAGAGTCGGTAATGCACTTCAAGGGCAGGCTAGGCAACCTAAGTGCTACAACTGTGGAGGATTGGGTCACATAGCTAGGAATTGCAATCAACCAAAGCGTCCCTAAAATTTCGAGTACTTCAGGGACAAAATGCTGTTGATGCAAGCTCAAGAGAATGGGGCGGCATTGGATGAGGAGGAGTTATTGTTTCTGATAGGAAATGATGGGAACACATTTGATGCTGACGTTGATAATCAGCCTGTGCAAGACTTGGCCCTTAATGATCCCAACATTTTCCAAGCCGATGACTGTGATGCTTTCGACTCAGATGTTGATGATGAACCTACTGCACAAACCATCTTCATGGCAAATCTGACTGCTTCAGCTTCATCAGGACAACCATCCAGCTCATCTACTGCACCTAATATCTCTGAGGTACCCACATCACTCCACAAGCATAATATGTGTGATGACCAAGAGGTCCACCACGAAATACAACCGCCTAATACCGTAGGTGCTTGCACTATTAATATGGGAAATAGTAATATCATTCCATATGAACAATATGTAAGTGCCAATGGGTCGTCGGTTGTATCCAGTAGTGCACTTCTCGGAATTACTAATAATTGTGACAAGTATGAGCCCTTAGAGCATGTCCCTACTAATATATTGGTTTCTAGAATTAATATGCTTAAGGATCAGGTTGCCATTTATGAACAACGTGCTAAGTTTGAACTAACTGATCGTGAGCAGAAAATGGATTTGCAATTGCGTGTACTTATTTCTGAACGTAATAATAAGCAAGAAACTTTAAAAAGAGAATTGGAATTACTGAAAAGACGACTGGATCAAACGGTTAAACAAAAACAAGAAATCCAAGAATATGTCAAAGCGTTGAAAAATGATTTCCAAGAAAGGGAAACTAAGCTCTTAGATGATTTTTCCAAAATTAAAACGTTAAAGAATAAACTTGAAAATAAGTTGTACACACAAGGCCAAACCATTCAAACTGCTCAGATGATCCACAGTCATAAAACTTTATGCGATGAACATAGTGATAAGGATGTAGGCAAACCCAAAACCAATTTCCTTAGGAAAGTTAAGAATGCTCAACCTACTTTGTATGATGCTAATGTTATGCTTGAGCCTGATCCTGCCCCCTGATGTGACAACGTTTGATGAGTCAACTGAAATCGAAAAAGAAACTAGACTTAAGTTGGCTGACAAGTTAAAGGATCCCATGTGCATTAGGAATATGATTTTGTACAAGTATGATTATTCTGAAGATAACAGAATTGCAATTTTTGTCCCTCAAAAGAGAATAGCTCCCGAGCATGTGTTCTGGAACCATGACCTAGAGAAAATGCAAGCTGAAAGAATTGTGGGAAACACTCATACATTGTTTAAGTTTGCTGGCCCAACAATATACCCTAATAACACACCGATGCATCTTGTTCCACTTACTCTTCCCACTCAAAATAATACTTTAATTGCTCTTTATGTGCTTGGTCAACTATTCAAAGATTTTGATAATACATGTAAAAAGAGAATTACACCAACTGGTATTACGGAAGGGGAACGGGGTTTTGAACAAACTAAACGGTGCTATCAAACTGAAGTCATGCCATTTTTTAACCTTGTAAAAGAACATTTCGAGGGTCTTAAGGATACTTTAAACAAAGAAGTGGCTGATATGAAAGAGGTGTTTAAAAGTGTTGAAAACGAGGGTAATCAACTGGCACTAGATCTTAAACATAGTGAAATTGAGAGAAAAAACATTTGTATCATGAATGAGAATCTGATTGCTAGTTGTGTTGCACAGGATGTGTTTTATACTGCTACTAATTCTGCTTTATCTGTGTGCCAATTTCATGAAATGTCCATTGCATTGAATGTTCTTCAGTATCGTGTTGTTGAGCTTGAGGGGGAGAATGTGAAATTGCGTGAAAAAATTCAAAATGATGATCATGATAACATGGTCAGGTATTTGTCAAAACTTGAAGTTGATAATCTTAATTTGCAACTAAAGTATCAAAATCTAGAAGAGCGATTTAAAAACTCAAAAAACAAGACATCTTCGGATGTTCCTGTAATTGATAAATGTTTTGAATTAGCCAAACATGATGAAAAGATTCAAGCTCACACTAACATGATTCAGAAACTCAGGACCCAAATTGCCCAACTGAAGTCATCAAAACATGTGGTAACTGACACCAATAAACCTTCGTCAATAGATTCTTAGAATCTTCAACATCAAGATACCATTAATAAACTACTTTGTGATATAGAATGGTACCAAGCTGAAAATTCAAATACCAAAATGCGTTACAAAGAGTTATACGACTCGATCAAGGTAACGAGTGAGAAAAATAATGGTAAAATAGAATCTTTGCTAAATGAAATTGAGAAACTAAAGACGAAGGTGAAAGGAAAAATGTCAATTACCACTGATGTAATGAATGTTTCAAAAGTTTCTATTGCACATAAATGTAATGTTGAGGCTGTCAATATCTCTCTTCCCATTAGGAATAACAAATGTGCTCACTATGCGTATCTGCTATATCTTAAGGATAGTCTAGAGTTGCTTCGTGAAACTGTGGAAGAGGATAAAATTAGGAAACCACAAGATAGTGTCATTCTAGACTCTTGCTTTCTCACTATAAGATCTCAGGAACTTCTAGAATATGCTATTGGAACGTGCCCAATGGAAGACAACAAGCCCAATAGGCTTAATGCACTCTCACTATTAAGTAAGAATAAGAGGGTTACCTTTAATGTGCCATTGAAAACGTCTGAACCTAGCACATCATCATCAAATAAACATGTAGCACTCAACCACACTAATGTTCCTGTCATTGCTTCTACAGGAGTAAATAGTGACACTAATGCTAGCGGGTCAAAGCCCAGTGGCAACACAAGGAACAATATGACTTCGCCAGCTAAGAGTGCTCATGGAATGAAAGTAGAAGACCACCCTAGGAACAATAACACCTGCATGTGTAAAATGAATCGTGTTGATTCTAGTAATAGCGTTAAGTGTACTATAATTAATTCGAATTCTGTTGCAACATGTAAGACATGTGATAACTGCTTATTTTCTAGTAATCATGATGCTTGTATTTTATCTTATGTGAGATTTATTAATCGTGCACATTCTAAGAGAGTTAGAAGAGCTAAGAGAGTTAGGAGAGCCAAAAGAACTAAAATGGAAAACCTTGTTTGGAAAGAAACTGGAAGGATCTTCACCAATGTAGGATACCAATGGAGACCCACTGGAAGAAAATTCACCTTAGGAAGTAGATGCCCTGTAACTAAAATGATTCTACATAGACATAAGCTTGTTAAGGAATGGAAACCGACTGGTAGAACATTTCCCATAGAAACTACTTGTCTTGATACTAGGGCTACTGAGTCTAAGTGTGATGTCTCCATTACATCCACCATGTCTGAAGTGAATTCTGATTGCTCTGATCATATGTGTGCTAACCAAAAGGAACCCAATAGCATTTGGGGATCCACATTTTTCAGTTATCCATTCTGGTCTGTTTTCAAATGCAGGTCGTACAAATCGTCCTGTGGTATTTGGACTCAGGCTGCTCAAAACATATGACCGGGGATCGCTCGCGGCTCAAAAATTTCGTGAAGAAGTTTATCGGGACAGTTAGATTCGGAATGATCATTTTGGGTCTATCATGGGGTATGGAGACTATGTGTTTGGTGACAGTGTTATTTCAAGAGTGTATTACGTAGAGGGTCTTGGGCATAACCTCTTCTCTGTTGGTCAATTCTGTGATTCCGACCTAGAAGTGGCATTCAGAAAACATACGTGCTTCGTTAGAGAACTTGATGGGGCTGAATTACTCAAGGGCAGTCGTGGCACAAACTTATATACCATCTATATCAAATACATGATGAGATCCTCTCCCATTAGCTTGCTCTCCAAGGCGTCAAAGTACAAATCATGGCTATGGCATCGCCGGTTGAATCACTTAAACTTTGGCACAATTAATGAACTTACTCGAAAAGATCTTGTTCGTGGTATGCCCAGGTTGAAATACGAAAAAGATCATCTATGCTCCGCATGTCAATTGGGAAAAAGCAAGAAATACACCCACAAACCCAAAGCTGTCAACACCATTTCAGAAGTCCTTCACACCTTCATATGGATCTTTGTGGTCCAATGAGAGTTCAAAGTATCAATGGTAAAAGATACATTCTGGTTATAGTAGATGATTTCTCCAGGTTTACATGGGTGAAGTTTTTGAGACCGAAGGATGAAACTCCAGAAATCATAATCAAAATCATCAAGCAGTTGTAAGTAAGACTTAACAAAACCGTCAGAATCATCCGCACAGACAATGGAACAGAGTTCGTCAATCAACAACTCACCCAGTTCTATGAAAGCATTGGGATAAGTCACCAGAAGAGTGTTCCTCGCACACCTCAACAAAATGGAGTAGTTGAAAGACGAAACCGTACACTTTTTGAAGCCGCTAGAACTTTGCTGATATTTTCCAAAACCCCAATGTTTCTCTGGGCGGAAGCTATTGCAACTGCTTGCTACACCCAAAACAGATCGTTGTTACACCCCCTCCATAACAAAACCCCTTATGAGCTAGTGCATCAAAGAAAGCCAGACCTGTCCTCCCTACGTGTGTTAAAACCCAAATGGCATCTTCATTAATCAGTCCAAATATGCTCATGAGATTTTAAAGAAGTTCGGGTTTGACTCTTGTGACTCAGTTGACACACCCATGGTTGAAAGACTTTTGTTGTCACAATACATTGGAATTTTGTTGTAATTGAACCCATAATCCGATAATTGTGACTTCATCCATAGGATCTGGGCGCAGCAGGAGGACATTGCAATGTATTCAGCCTCTGTAGAGGATATTGATGTACTCATTTGTCTCTTAGATGACCAGCTAACCAGTTTATTCCCCAGAAATTGAGCTGCCCCTGATGTACTTCGACGAGTGTCTTGACATCCTGCATGGTCTGCGTCTGAGTAGGCCGTGAGAGCCATAACCCACCTTTACCTCAACGTGTCGAGGCTCCAATTCCACATAACTCAAATGGTCCATCTGTGTCTGTCTCGCTCAGTCTAGATGCACCCACTGTCAGCACTTCACAAACTTCATCAAACCTTCAGTCTTCTTCCGTACAACAAGGAGATGCAGTTGACAATTCCACTGTAGTAAATTCGTCTCCTCCTACTCATGATGAGCCATTTGTGAATATATTTGCTCCAGATCCCACAACCGATACTGCTTCATCAGCAGATCAACAAATGGCATCAACCTCATCCTATCCCCATCATCACGAGCATCTCAGAAAATGGACAAACGATCATCCAATTGACAATATCATTGGTAACCCATCTAGACCAGTGTCCACGCATAGAAAACTTGCCACTGATGCGTTGTGGTGCTTCTTCAATTCCGTTCTATCATAGATTGAACCTAAGGATTTCAGAGATGCATTGACTAAAAGCTCATGGTTCACAGCTATGCAAGAAGAAATTCATGAATTTGACCGACTCGATGTGTGGGAACTAGTACCTCCACCGGATTGTGCAATGATTATCGCTCTCAAGTGGATATTCAAGGTAAAGCTTGACGAGCATGGTGATGTAATCAAAAACAAGGCTCGGCTTGTTGCTAAAGGATATCGTCAAGAGGAAGGCATAGACTTTGAAGAATCCTTCGCACCAGTTGCTAGAATTGAGGCCATCAGAATCTTTCTTGCTAATGCGGCTAGTCTTAACATGATTGTTTATCAGATGGATGTTAAGACTACATTTCTGAATGGTAACTTGAAGAAGTGGTCTATGTAAGCCAGCCTGAGGGATTTGTGGACCATGGCAAATTGTACATCAGATCACAAAGTTTCATACTATTCTCATCACATCCAGGTGTGTAAACTCCTGTGAGAGGTGAATCATTGAAAAATAATGGATTTTGATGTCTCTTTACCAAAGCCATTAACTCTGGAGTAGCCAATGTTTAGGTTTAAGAACCATGGTACATTGATAACCATATGATTTTTAGCAAATCATCAGCTATCAACGGATTTGAGTAGTCTTTACCAAGAGCCGTTTGCTTTTGGACTAGCTAGTTCTTTTAGTACAATCCTTACCATGGTGAACTAATTACCATATTAATGGATTTTCCATAGCCTTTACCACAAGCCATTATCTTGTGGGCTAGTCAACTCTTCACTTATCACAGATATGTTGAGTTGAAAACCATACAATTTTTAGTAAATTGTCAACTAAAAACGGATTTGATAATCACATCAGAGTCGTACCCTCATGATGAGTCAAACTCTTTCTTGTTTATTAAACATGGTGAGTTGAATACCATTTGTTGTGTAGTACAAGTACTAACACTATGTGTTACCCAAAAACGTTTTGTTGCTGTTTATTCTGTGCTTCAAAAAGTATTTTGCACACTTACAAAAATTGCTATTTTTCATTAAAGTACTTTACTGGTTTTATGCTACAAACAGTACTTTGATAAAGTATTGTTGGTCTAGCAGTACTTCGAATAAAATACTTATTATTCAAAAGATATATATCAAAACCATACCAGTAATCATTCATTAGCATCTGTCAAAGCTGTCTACTTGATGAATAATTCAATCACCATTAGTGCTGTCTCATTCTCATCTTCAACCTCCATACCATGTTCTAGCATTCTGATCATCAGACTTCTTGTGAGAGGATATCGTCTCTCTGCTAGCATATGAATTATGGTACCATCTTCTAATTCCAAAACATGCACTCCTGCTGACTCATAGAATCTCCAGCTTATGATTTCCCAATTATCTTGATTATTCCAGAGTGCATCCTTGCTTGTCTCTTCAGTATCCCAAAGAGTTGAAAGGTCACCCAATGATGAGACGAAAAATGTTACGTTTTTAGGGGTCGGTTTGAGTCCTAATTCGTATGTTTTTGGTTTGGATTTCACCCAAAGTCGTTTCTTTTCTCATTTTAGGTACTTTTGAAGGGAAAATCACAAAAGAAGCATTTTCATGCGTTTTCGGAGTGAAAAAGTGCGGAAAACAACAAAAACTCAAAAGACCTTGAAGATTACAGAAGGTGACGCCGTCAGGAACAAGTGAAGTCCATAATTGGAAAAATACTCGTGACGGGCCAGAGAGTTCGTAGTGCAAATTGGTGACGCCGTCAACCAAGGCCGGCAGATCTGGAACCAGCAATTATGACCACGTCAAGGAAGGCCATCTGAAAACCCTAATCGCCGAGCTGACGACGTCACTTATTGGGTTGACGCCGTCAGCCCGCAAAATCTATATATATAGAACGTTTTTCTCTTATTAAAAGAAAAAATTTGAGAGTGGAGAACTTTAGGATATCGGCAAGAAGAAGGCATAGACTTTGAAGAATCCTTCGCACCAGTTGCTAGAATTGAGGCCATCAGAATCTTTCTTGCTAGTGCGGCTAGTCTTATCATGATTGTTTATCAGATGGATGTTAAGACAGCATTTCTGAATGGTAACTTGAAGGAAGTGGTCTATGTAAGCCAGCCTGAGGGATTTGTGGACCCGGAGCGTCCTAATCACGTCTACCGGTTAAAGAAGGCTCTTTATGGCCTAAAGCAGGCTCCTAGAACATGGTACGACACTCTGTCCAAATTTCTTCTCACTAATGGGTTCGTCAAAGGCGTTGTTGATCCTACGTTGTTCACCAGAAAATCAAGCAAGCATCTTCTTCATGTTCAAATCTACGTGGATGATATCATCTTTGCCTCTTCAGATCCTAATGAATGTGTTAGATTTGCTAAAGAGATGAACTCTGAATTCTAAATGTCAATGATGGGGCAGATGTCTTTCATTCTGGGATTGCTAATTTCACAAAACCCAAATGGCATCTTCATTAATCAGTCCAAATATGCTCATGAAATTTTAAAGAAGTTCGGGTTTGACTTTTGTGACTCAGTTGACACACCCATGGTTGAAAGATCCAAACTTGATGAAGATACAAAAGGGATCCTAGTTGACCAAACTAAGTATCAAAGCATGATTGGGTCCCTAATGTACCTAACTGATAGTAGGCCAAATCTACTTTTTGCAGTGTGCATGTGTGCAAGATATCAATCCAAACCCACCAAAAAGCATCTGGAAGCAGTCAAGATAGTCTTCAGGTACCTACAAGGGACAATCCACATGGGTCTCTGGTATCTCAAAGACACCAATATGGCTCTCACGGCCTACTCAGACGCAGACCATGCAGGATGTCAAGACACTCGACGAAGTACATCAGGGGCAGCTCAATTTCTGGGGGATAAACTTGTTAGCTGGTCATCTAAGAGACAAATGTGTACATCAATATCCTCCACAGAGGCTGAATACATTGCAATGTCATCATGATCTGCTCAGATCCTATGGATGAAGTCGCAGTTATCGGATTATGGGTTCATTTACAACAAAATTCCGATGTATTGTGATAACAAAAGTGCCATAGCTCTTTGTTGCAACAATGTTCAGCACTCCAGATCAAAGCACATTGACATTCGGTATCACTTCATCCGGGAACAAGTTGAAAGGGGGATAGTGGAACTTTACTTTGTGAGGACAGAGTTTCAATTGGCTGACATCTTCACCAAGGCATTATCAAAAGAACGGTTTCAATTCATTCTCTCGCGTCTTGGAATGAAGTATATCACACCAGAATCACTCAAAAGTCTTCAGGAAGAAAAAGAGGAGTAACGGATTTGCTTCAAATATCCTTGTACATAGTCTAAAACCAAAAAAGAAAATACAAAAGTATAAAACCTACAAAACCCATAAAAATGTGAAAAACCAGAAAATACCAAAAATAGTTCATTGTTAGGCATGTCTTCTGTTTATCGATAACATTTAAGGACCTAGAAATGTCATTCAACAATGGCACGGCTCTTTAAATGAAGCTCGAGCGGAAGTTATTATTAATAGTTAAAACATGTCATTATGGTTTGCTATTACTTCAGGTAGCAACCCGGTTTTCCAAATTAGGAAAACACGTCGCCAAAAAGACGGTTGTTCCTATCAACGGATGAAGTTCATCCGGGCATAGATTACTTTACATCCGTGCACTCCCGAAATATTGTACGCTTCAGTGCATTATTTCTTGTTAGAGAAGAGAAGTCTTCTTTTTATCGCATTTATTTTCCCTGTTATGATTTTTTTGGAAAGTATTTGTGAAAAACTTGGTGGTACCATGAGTGTTTGTAAATCAATCAGAACTTAATCGTTTATTAAAATCACTCAATCAATGACAAAATTTTTCCAAAATTACAAATGATTCATTGATTGAGGGGGAGAGTGTTTTAAAATCTTATATATAACCACTACAAGCTTTTGTGTACATAATCAGCAGTGAATATAGAATGTGTCTCTCATGTTATGTGTCAACATATGAATTTTTTTTTGAGTTTCTCGTAAATCTCTAAATCATTTCAAAACTCATCATTCTTGACACATAACGAGTAAAAGTTTTGTCTCCTTTTCAAAAAATACTTAAATCATTCCACATTTTTCTCCCAACCTTGTTTTTAACTTATCTAAATCAATTGGGATCACAAAATCTCAATTGACTTGAAATTTGTGATCGGGGGAGAGAATGTGATTTATGTAAAGAAATCTGATAAATGTGATATTTTGGAAACAAATGTATGCTCGCCCATATGTGCCAAACTCTTTTATATATGAATGCACATATTGAGGGGGAGCAAAATGGCTTTCAGTGACAAAAGGATTTGGCATCTCATGTGAGCGTGGCTCAGATCTAACAATCGAATTGACGAAATACAAATGTTAGTATTCGAAAGGATTTATCCAAGTAGAATGTACCGTTTCGAGAAACTCTTTTTAGAGATGTACTTTGACGGGTCTAACTTCCTTTTTAAGGAATGTTAACAACTTCAAGTTAGTCATTAGAGCTAGTTATCACCTAAAAGCTGATAATGGAACTCTTTGACTAAGCAACGTAAACGTGTCCCTCAGGTATATGTCTATTAAGAGTGGATCAATTCAATAAGTGCAACTCACCCCGACATGTGCAAATTTCTATCAAAAACCTATGAGCACATGTTAAGGGTGAGCATTTGAAAATCATAAAACTCTCAAAGTGCTAGCAAAAATGTGTTTCTTAATCATGAACACTTTGAGAGAGTTTTCAATGATTTGGTCGATGGCAACTGATTGCACAATAATTTGCACTACCAGGCCTTCGATGAGGATCAAAGGAAATGAGGGGTGTTGTGATTGCGCCAAGCTTGGATATAACCTGAAATAAGAAATACTAAAACACTACGTTAAGTGATTGCGCAGGGGTTGGACCCTGCGAACCACCTCCGGCGTGTGAATAAGTGATCGGTATGAGAGTTTAAGTGTAAATGTAGTAAAGTAAAGTG
>LBNU01012011.1:89070-104750 GCA_014162995.1 Artemisia annua
GTGAAAGCATCTTCCCCCAGCAAGGCCAGTCCCGAGGCATCTCTAGCTCAACAAGAAACCCCCAAGTCTCCTGGTAAGTGAAGGCTGCAATGTTTGCAGTAATTTGGCTCCAAGGGTGGCGTGTACCCTTTAAGACAATGTTTGTTTATGCCGTGTAGGCTTTGGTCGTATGTCCTGAACAATTTACGTTTATGTTGCACTTTAAACAATACTTATCATCTTTTGAGCAGCTTAAGGTATATGCTGCGTTTTAGGAATGGTTAATTTCAATGGGCGTGTTCCCATCTTTGCTTATATGTTTTTCTCTTCATCGTTTATTAATTAAACGTTAATATACATCCTAAGGCTTAGAACAAGGAGCCTTATTGTGTGTATTTTGAACCAAGATTTTATAGCAATCGTATAATTTAATTGCTGACAGAGGGTTGCGACCCGCTATGTCTCTATCCTTTTAGTGCGAAGGGCTTTGCATACCCTAAGACCATTTAGGAAAGTTAATGTGAATTGTGTTGGATATTTTAATAGCATACAAAACATAAGTGTCTTGTACCATCCTTCGAACATTGAACTTGTAATTACTTGGCTGAGAAAATCTTTATTGTTAGATGCAACAAAAGATTCAAGGGAAACATGTGATATCATTAAGTGGGTAGGGGAGGATTACATCATTTGTACAAATGAACACTAAGACACCTACCATTAATGCTTTTCCCGAAAGAGAAGAGTTTGATACATAATAATAAAAAGTTGCAAGTCTTATACGGAGGACTTACGAAGGGTATGGCAAGTCATTCGTATACTGAAGGAGGGTTGCTGACGCGTAAGCTTCGCTACTTGTTCCACATATTCTTCCTCGAAGTATGTTCCAGAAAACTCATTTGTTTATTATGCTTGCAATTAAACGGGCATCATATTGCTATGAAGCTTGTGGTTCGGAGTGTAAAGGATTTGTTACTTTGTCGAAGCCTGATGTTCCGCTTCGGATTCGAGACATTCTTCTTTTTTCTGATCATGCTGGACCAAACGTATCTTTAAATCACCTATGTGGTGTTTTTCCTTTCGTTCAGCTTGGAAAACTTTTTTGTTGGAGGACATACTCGATTCGCATGTTTCAGCTGGCTCATTGCTTTGTCCTACGAAAGGATCCTTTTCTCCATACTCTATGTCGTATTCCTCCAATTCTTTGGCCCATTTGACCACTCTTCGTGTTCCATCAGGGCTCAGGAATGCCCTTTCGAATGGCTTATCCATAAGTACTCTGATGGGGTGATCTTTGAAATACCTTCGAAGGCGCCTTGTGGCATGAATCAAAGCTAGGATTAGCTTTTCTGATGCTTCATAGCTTTGTTCCACATCTGGTAGAGTTCTGCTGACGAAGCATATTGGTATCTGTATGCGTTTTTGCTCCGCGAAAAGCATTGCACCGATTTCGTTAAGGGAAGCTACTATGTGCAAGAACAACACTTCTCCTCTGGTTGGGGGTATAACCATTGGCAAGATCTCCATGCAATTCTTACATCTTTGGAAAGATGTTTCAGCTTCCTTATTCCATTGATAGGATATGTTGTTGATGATTTCGTTGCGGACTTTGTAAAGAGATGAAGACCTGTTGACACCCTTCGATAAAAACGCCTTCAGTGTTTCCAGCTTTTCTTTTAGATTTTGAATCCTCCCTTGCGTTTTTCGGGTTTGCATTTCTGGGGAGGTTTCTTCATTGTTTGGGCTGGTCTGGATCCTTTGCTTCACGAACGGGCGTTCGTTTGATCCTTCCTTTTTAATACCGAAGGAGCACATCTGGGATTAGCTTTAGGTTGATCTTTCTTAGCTGTGAGAGGGTTTCTTCAACATCCTGGAGGAGATCTTCTTTTGTCTTGCTTTGCGTGACTAAGTATCCTTCACAAATTCTCAGGTTCCTCCCTATCTGTTTTTCGAAGACCCTTCGAATCAGCCTATTGTAGGTGGCTTCGGTATTCCGCAAACCGGAGGGCATTCGTTTGAAGCAGTAGGAGCTTCTGCCTACATGAAAGGCTGTTTTTTCTTCGTCTTCTTCCGCCATTTGTATCTGATGGCATCCCATATTCGTACTAAGGAAGCATTCCCAACGAACTCCCGGCAATGATTGTTGTTCTTCTGCAGATAAATAGCTTTCATTTTGGCAAGCTTTATTAATGTCTTCGAAATTAACCTGTATTATCCATTCTCCACTTCTCCGTTGGGCTGCAATTGGATTAGTAACCCACCTCGGGTTTTCTACCCTTCGGAGTATTCCTGCCGCTGTGAGTTTGTCCACTTCTTCCTTAATTGCTGCGCTTCGTGCAAGTGTCACCTGATGGGGCTTCTGCTTAACCGGTTTGATGTGTTTGGATTCATTGAGTCTGTGTTCCGTGTTAAAAGGCCTGCCGCCGATTCTAAGCAACCTCGGAACCCCTGTTATGTCTGAATATTCTCCTAAGAACACATCTCCATAGGCTTCGAGCAGTTTTCCCAGTCCTTCTCTGAGGGAGGTGGGGAGTTGTTTCCCCATTTCCACTTTTCGTACTGAGTGAGATTCGTGTAGTGCCTCATGCTCCTCGGAGACGGAGCCTTCTCTGATATCCATCGTACGCTTTCGATTACTTTCTTTCTTAACCTTTTGGGCTTCCTGGCGCTTCCCTTCGTGATAACTGGAGAATATAGTTCCGACACCGTTCGCGGTTTGGAATTTCACTGTTGCATGCACCGTGGAGACTACAATGCCCATCTTTTGCATGGCAGTTCGTCCGATTAACATGTTGTAGGGTGACTTGGATCTTACAATGACAAAGTTGAGGATCTCGGTCCTCGCAAACTTTCCACTTCCAAGTGTTACCTCCAGGGGTATTTCTCCCAAAGGCCACGATCGTTCCCCAGAGAAACCTACCAGAGGCATTCTTGACTCTACTCGTTTAGATCTGACCGTAGGGCTGAGTTTCCTAAAGCAATGTTCGTAGATTACCTCGCAAGAACTTCCACAGTCCATATAAACTTTGTTAACCTCCACATTCGAGACTACGACCTTAATGATCACTGGATCCTTTGAAGGGAGTTCTCCGGCTTCGGACGGAAATGTTATTTCTCCTGCATCGTAGGTTTCCCTTTCGGAGGCCTTTCTTTTCAATTGGGAGGAGTCCCATCGAACCATTAGGATGGGAGCTTCCTGAGGTGTATTATCCTTTCCCAGTTGCGTATCAGTGACTTTCTCTTTGCCCTTTCTTATCCCTTTTACAAGATGTGTTAATTGCCCGGATCTTACTGCCTCTTCTATCTGCTTTTTTAGCTCTCGACAACTGTTTGTTTCATGACCAAAGTCTTCATGGAAGTGACAATACTTAGTAGTATCTCGGTTCTTGCTTTTTCCCACCATGCGAGGGGGTGGTTCGAAGGCTTTGGCAGCTTTCTCTGTCGCTAAAATCTCTCTCGGAGACTTCGTGAGGTTCCCCAATAAGCCGTGGTTCGGACCCTTGTTGTAGGGAGTAAACCTATTATGGCTTTTGTGTTTGTTCTTCTGTCCTTCCCACGAAGGCTGCTTCGCTCCCTTATTGTTCTCCACCGGAGCTCCATTGGTAGATACCTCTTTGGCCTCTATCCACATGTATGTTTTTTCCATCAGGCCTTTGTAGGTTGCCGGAAGGTCCGTGGATAAGAATTCTACAAGATTCCGGTTGCGTAGGCCATGAACGAAGCCAGAGATGCGTTGTTCTTCGTGTAAGCCTAGGATCTGCAGAGTTTCGTCGGTGTACCTAGTAACGAAATTTCTTGTGCTTTCGTTCTCCTTCTGTTTAATGTTGTGCACCGTGAGGTGTGTTCTTGTAAACTTCTTCTGTTGGCTGAAGTGAGATCGAAACTTAGCCTTCAAATCATCAAGGTTGATGATACTTCCCGGTTTTTGCCCATTCCACCAAATACGTGCGGAATCTCGGAGGGTATACGTAAACATATGACAGGCTACGGGCATGACCCATTTCTGCATCCTTATGGCTCCTTCAAACAAATGCAGGAAATTATCTGGATCCCCCTTTCCATCGTAAGTACCTATATGTGAAGGCATCTTTAAACCATCCGGCAAGGGATAGTCTTCGATCCATCTTACAAAGGGTGTCGTAGGGCCTGCGGGCTCTACGTATGAGTGGGTGTAAGGTGGTATGTTCGCGGGAACATTATGGTATGGATTACAAGGAGGGGGTACCCCTGAAGAGGGTTGGTTAGTGTAAAAAGGATAGGGTGTACTCGTATTCGGAGGATAACCATTATACATGGTATACGGAGGGTATATCATGGGATGGTTATAGGGTACGGCAGTTTGTGAGGGATACTGATTTCCAGGTTGCCCATTCATGGAGGGATAAAGGTTTGGAGGATAACTTTGAGCTGGAAACTGGGGATATAGACCAACGGGAGGGAGACTTCCTCCTGTGTTGACTGAACCTGGGTTACCTCCCACACCAGATGCGTGGGAGGGCTGCAGCGGAATTCCTCCTTCGGTTCTCCCCAGATGTGCTGCTAGTAGTGGAGGTAGATTTACCTCCGTGATTTCCCTCTGCTGGCTCCTCCCATTAGAGCCCTCGGCAACAGTTCCTTCCCTCCTAGTGGGAGTTCTTTCGGGGACTCCCTCAAAGCCTACATTCCTTCCTCCAGCCCTTCGACCCGCAGGAGACCCAATACGCAGGATGGGGTGATGATCCCTAGGGACCGAAGGCCTCGGTTCCATCTCGATCTCCTCGTCATATTCATCGCTGGAGTATTCCAACTCCCTTCGCATCTCCGTGTTTCTAACTTGCCTCCTTCGAGCCCTTAACAAGGACTCTAGCTCTTCGTAATTAGCATCGACGAAGGCTGGGCTAATGATGGGCTTTGGATTAGCTGACGTTTATGCGTGGTGGTTGGGTGTTATTTCAGGGTTAGATTGTGTGGTAAAGGTGGAGGCCGTGATTGGCGGAAGGTTGTTGGTGTCAGTTACGGGTAAAGGGGTTAAAGACGAGAAACCCGGTGGGGGTGTGACCTCTCTTTCTGGATTCATGCTGGTATAATAGCGAGTGTATTTGACTTGGTTATTTTACTTGGAAATAACGGGACTAATTGTAGCGGGTCCCACGGATGGCGCCACTGATTGTACAATAATTTGCACTACCAGGCCTTCGATGGGGATCAAAGGAAATGAGGGGTGTTGTGATTGCGCCAAGCTTGGAGATAACCTGAAATAAGAAATACTAAAACACTACGTTAAGTGATTGCGCAGGGGTTGGACCCTGCGAACCACCTCCAGCGTGTGAATAAGTAATCGGTATGAGAGTTTAAGTGTAAATGTAGTAAAGTAAAGTGAGAGAGATTGCATACCAGAACTGAAACTCATCCAAGACTATTTATAGGAGAAGAAAACAGCCTTGGAGAGTGTTTCCACGTTTGTAGGAGATCATGGGGGCATCCCATGACTTGTGGTAACCGCTAGGGCATAGTGTCCCACTCCTCCTGGTTTAGCGGGGGAGCTACGGAGGAAGAGGAGACGTGGGTAAGACTTGGTCTTATCAATATTTGGACTTGGCATTGTTCCGTCCTTGCAACTTATCGAAGAATACCCCGAAGGGCTTAATCCTTCGATTGGCGAATTCCCTCTTGGTAACTAGATCACTGATGATTAGTTTTACACCATAGAAAGTTTTAGGAGGCTAGCCAGAGCCTTCGATTATGTAGGTTTCGATCAGACTCAAAGGGTGATCCTTCGAGCTAATCGGAGGGTACATCATCAGCAACATAGGATAGTCATGAAGTTATAAGGTGGCTAAGTTTAGGAAAACCGTCCTATGATCCGCCAGAACCGGAGGGATCTACCCAAGGACAATACCAAATAGATAGTATTAGAAAGTCCTTAGGTATGATCATGAAAAAAGGAGATAAATGAGAAAGGAGAAAGAAGGGGTTGAAGAATTAAAAAAGAAAATGAAATGAGAAAGGGTAAAACGAAATAGCCCTCCATTTATTCTACCTTAGGGCAGAAACCGGGTTCAATTCATATGCTACTGATTGTTACTAAGGTAACATAAGTATTGAAGACAAAATGTCATGGACCCAGTGACGCACTGCACTAAACCTTCTAACCACTCAAGTTCTCTCAAAAGAGCTTGTTTCATTCTCACGGGGAACCCTGCATAATCTATCGACCGCTCATTACGAGCTATGTTGATATTGAAACAGGAGACACCGCTCCAGTCTCCGACGACCAAATAATGCACTTATCGAGTCTAGAGCCACGAGATGCATCAAAAGATCTCATAGGAACACGTGCTACTTCTACCCTGGTTGGTCAACATTAAGGACACCAATGGTAATTTTTATGAGTCCTACGCAGATCTTAGCAATCTGCCAAGAACACTTATGAGGGAATTTATGTATGTAATTTCCAATGATTGAGTGGAAATTCCTGCCAGGGTCAACATCAAACAGCCCTGAAAGCAGGTCACTTCGGTAATCACTTGTGGATTACGCTTAGTGATCGCGGCGGTTTCAACACGGTCTACAGTCGTGGAGTGATCTCCAGCGACTCACCTAATCGTTGGTGTACTACGATATGTCAGTGAAAGCCCTTTAGGGGGTATCCGATTAGGAACGGCCTTGGCAAGGTTTAGAGAAAGTTTTCATACTATGTTGTTAACGATCTCTAAGTCCGAACCTGTAAGTGCCGGACCTATTATTGCTGACTGTCTTATGCAGGAATTCTTGGCGAATGTTGCTGATTGCTGAAAAGATGCGGATCCATCACCTCATGCTCACACCTCAACAACACAACTTATGATATCATGATCATTTGATGGGCTTCAACAATGCTTCCACAACTCTGATGCTGAAGATCATGTTTCTGAAAAGGTGTGAGCATGCCAATGCTAAGATATCTACATCACATGGAGACGTTACTGTAGGCTACTAACTAACATATAACACATATGGATTTGTGTGCGTGGATCGAATACCAAAGAAATAAGAGAAGAGAAGAAAGTTTAGAGAGAGAAAGAGAGAGAGAATGGGAACCTTAGAGAGAGAAACCAAAAAAAAAAGAAAATAGATTAAGAGAAGGTCCAACCCTCTCCAAGGAGGGAGAGGGCTATTTATATGTACAAGGTGTTGCTTGCCTCTACTAGGCTGTGGATCGGGCTGACAGTGGGTAAAGACCCGACCCGACTCCACGAATACTAACTAATACTAATCTACGTACTAATTACTATTATAAATACTATGAGCTATACAATGCTTAATCGTACTTGGGGTGACCGAATCTTCTATAAGAAAAATTGTATTCCTAACAATCTCCCCCTAAGGGAGGTCACCCCAGAAATTAAATCTTGAATTCTTGCATTGAGATCTTTGTCGATATCTTTGTAGCTCGTCGTTGTTGATTCTTCAATGTAAAGTACTTTGTGCTTTCAGCAGCGGACTCTAGATGACTTGCTTGATGTGTAGGATGATCTTTGGTATTTCTTCGTGTTCATCATCCAAATTAAGTAGCTTCAAGTCATCTTTGAGTGGAAGTGTCTCTTTGTGATGTTGTGATTGTCTTTGTGTTGTCATGCTCACACTTTTCTGGATCATGATCTTCTTTATCAGAGTTGTGGAAGCATAGTTGAAGCCCATTCCATGATCATGATTTCTTTAGACTTGATGTTGAAGTGTGAGCATGAGATGATGAATCGACATCTTTTCAGCAATCAGCACCAATCGTCATCTTCTTTGTTTCTGGTGGGAATACGCCTTTCCAACATGCCCATACATCTTTGATGAGTGAATTTCCATGGTTGAGTAGTTCTGACAGCTCCTTTTAGATGTCGGTATGAGCATGTGGAACTGGAGTGATGGTGGTGGATGATGATAAGTTTGGTATGTTGAGCTGCATAAAACTTGGTTAGTAATAAACATACCAGCACTTACAAGTTCGGACTTTGAGATCGTCAACAGCATAGTGTGAAGACTTTCTCTAATCCTTACTAAGGCCGTTCCTAATCGGATGCCCCAGAAAGGGCTTTCACTGACATGCCGAAGTACACCAACGATTAGGTGAGTCGCTGGAGATCACCCCACGACTGTAGACCTTTTGAGACACCACCGCGAACACTAAGCATAATCCATAAGAGATTACCGAAGTGACCTGCTGTCAGGGCTGTTTGATGTTGACCCTGGCAGGAGTTTCCACTCAATCATTGGGAAATACATATGTATATTCCCTCATAAGTGTTCTTGGCAGATTGCTAAGATCTGCGTAGGACTCAAAATATTACATCTGGTGTCCTTAATGTTGAACAACCAGTGTAGAAGTATCAAGTGTTCCTATGAGATCTTTTGATGCATCTCTTGGCTCTAGACTCGATAAGTGCAATTTGGTTATCCTATGCGGAGACTAGGGAGGGGTCTCCTGTTTCAATATCAACTAGCTCTAAGAGACAAGTCGATAGATTACACCGGTTCCCCGTGAGAATGAAACAAGCTCTTTTAAGAGAACTTGAGTGGCTGGAAGGTTTAGTGCAGTGCGTCACTGGGTCCATGACGTCTTTTCTTCAATACCGATGTTACCTTAGTAACAATCAGTAGCATATGAATTGAACCCGGTTTCTGCCTTAAGGTTGAATAATTGGAGGGCTATTTCTTTTCACCCTTTCTCATTTCATTTCTTTTTAATTCTTCAACCCCTTCAGTGCTTACCGTGATTTCATTACTAGAACCTTGTTGGGTTTGTTCCAGTCCTAGCTCAATCTCAGTCGGCACTCTTCCCTTTCTCACTTTTCTCCTTTTTTTTGCAATCTTTCCTAAGGACTTCTAATCTATCTATTGGATTGTCCCTGGGAGGATCCATCCGGTTCTGGTGGATCATGGGAACATATACCTAACCTTACCATCCTTATAACTCCATGCATTAAATTAAAGTGGTCGGTCTTTTGGTATCTTTCCACAATCGCCATATAACCAAATCTTTGAAAATTCTCTCAAAGTGTTTATGATTAAGAAACCCATTTTGTTTAACACTTTGAGAGTTTTGTAACTTTTCAAATGCTCCCCCTTAATATGTGCTCATAGGTTTAAGATAGAAATTTGCACATGTCGGGGTGAGTTGCACTTATTTGAGTTGATCCGCTCTCCATAGACATATACCCTAGGGACACGTTTACGTTGCTTAGTTAAAGGGATCCATTATCAGCTTTTAGGTGATAACTAGCCCTAATAACTAACTTGAAGTTGTTAACATTCCTTAAAAAGGAAGTTAGACCCGTCAAAGTATACATCTACGAAGAGTTTCTTGAAACAGTACTTTCTACTTAGGCCAGTCCTCTTCGAGACACGCTTACATCACTGGTCAGACCAGCTTGAAATTATTACCCGGCAAGGACTAGTCCTTTCGATTCACGACATTTCATGTTTCGTCAATTCATGAGTCAAATCTGAGTCGTAATCAATTCACGGTTTCTACTTGTTATTGTAAAAGCACGCGAAAGACTCTTAGCCACTTGGTCCCCCTCAATATGTGCATCTTGATTGATTCAATTTGAAAGTTTTTAAAACTTTAGCACATACGGGAAAGCGAACATCTGAGATCATTTATTCACCATTTATACACTTGCTCCCCCTCAATATGTGCTTTGATTAAAATTCAACGACTTCAAGAAATTTAGCACATACGGGAGAGCGAACCTTTGAATCCAAAAACATCACGTTTAAAATCAGATTTCATATTTAAATCACATTCTCTCCCCCGATCAAAAAATTTCAAATCTTTTGAGATTTTGTGATCCCAGTTGATTTAAATGATTTTAGAAGAAAATTGGGAGAAAACGTGATAAAAGTTTTAACATTTACTGATTTTGAGACACTTTTTCACTGCTGCTGGTGCACAAAGTTTTTAAAGTTGCAGAAATTTTGAGCAAATACGCTCCCCCTCAATTAATGACCCGTTTTCTATTTAACGTGTTGTGGTCATTAAGTTGAGCGGCAAGGTATTTGTGAAAATTTAAGTCCAATAGCCACCTTGTAAACCACAAAAACTCTCTTGAAGAATTGTAAAAGAGAGAGATTTTGGGATGAAAGAAGACTTCTCTTCTTTTTCTAGAAGTGATGCACTGAAACGTACATCATTTCGATGATGCATGGATGTTGCGTAATCCATGCCCGGATGAACTTCATCCGTTGTTAGGAACAACCGTCTTTTTGGTGACGTGTTTTCCTCATTTTGAAAAGCGGGTTGCTATCTGAAGAAATAGCAAGCCATAATTTTACGAACGGGTTACAGTCTGAAATAACTGCAAGCCATTTTAGGTATGTTTTGAAAACATTTTGAACTTCTGCTCGAACTTCATTTAAAGATCCGTGTCATTATTGAATGACATTTGTAGGTCCGTAAATGTTATCGATGCCAGAAGACATGCCTTGAAAAAATATTTTTGGTAATTTTTATTTTTCTGATTTTTTATGATTTTTGAAGAGAAAACTATGTATAGAATGAAGTGCACACTTGGTTTTAAAGAATGGTATAGTGATGCCCTTTCCTGACATTGAATTCCAACGAGGACAGAAAACCGGTGTTTCATTTTTGAAATAATACTCGTGGAATCCATGGAGATGTAAAACTCTTTTTCCGTTGAAAAGTAGATTGAGAAACCCGGTGTTTCTCTCGGAGTTTTAAAATCTGAAGAAGAAGATTTCCCTCTAAAGTTGAACCACATGGGTTCTTTTTGAAGATTTATTTTTTTTTTGTGATAAATGGAAATCTTCCGGCATTTGAGATGATTAAAGCAGAGTCATTCTTATAATGCATCGAAAGCATTTTAGATTTTGAAAATTTGAAGGAATTTGAACGACTTTGCTTTAGTCTCCACAATTGCTTTACCGGTGTAAAACGATAGTTTAGAGTTTGAGAAACATGTTTCACATCATTTAAATTCAGTTTCAAGTATGGCCTTTTGACACATTTAATCCTCCTCAAAGTATGATTCATAATAACCTATTTGATAATAGTTGAAATTTTTGACGAAACATATCTTGACTTTAAATGACATGTACATGCTCAAAGAGAAAAATGCATCAGGTAGAAACAAGCATACATATGAATCAACACCTCATTCTAAATCAACCAAAGTGCACAGAGTTCACAAATAAACACACAAGATCACAGATTAATTCATTCTTTCTCTCGAAATTTTCCGACTCTTATCATGGTTTAGGATTATGATTTTGGGACTTTGCATGCAAGCAAGCATCATAATGCATGGATATTGTTCAGCAAAATGACCTACTGATAGCAGCAAAGAACATCGACATTTTAAGCCCTAAGACTCATGATTTCAATCTATGTTGTATCTAATCAAGCAGGCACTTAAACAAGTATTCATTAGTGTTCAATAAGGCAATATGAACTAATTAATTAGATTAAAACACATCAAAGAGAGATGCTCCAATCGGTAATTACATAAACCTTAAACTCTAATTATGCCTTTTTGACCGTTGAACTCATTTAAAGCATTTTTGTAACAATTAGTCAACAACCAATTAGAAACCCATAAATGTGGAAAATAATCGAGGATCAAAAATCATTAGTCTGTATTGTTGAGGTTTTTCATGAAGAATTTTGAAGAGGTGTGCCAACTTCATGATGTTGTGAAAAGTTTTTCCTCCTTCAAAACATGTTCCATTTTGACGGTGCAGAGCAATATTTGTTTAAATGGAGGAACATAGTTTCGATGATAAGAAGTTAGCACACGGAGAAAGAAGATTCCTTTTGTATTTTTGAAAAATTAGTTATCTGTTTTACTTTATTATTATTATTTTTTTTGTATTTTCTTTTAGTTTTCGCATATATATATACAAGGATACTAAATAGTTTAAGAAGATGTTGACATGAGTACCGAAATGAGAGTATTGTTCAGCTCGTTGTAGAAGTCTGTAGTCAACATCTCTTAAACTTTCACCTTTGATGTCAGGTAAACTAGCTAGTGAAAGCAAGAACCTCGGGTCGTAGTCCCAACGAGGGTTGAATGGATCTCGTCGTTCAAAACCGTGAGTTATGTGATGTGAATGGGTTTAAAAGATAATTTGTGTTTTAGTTACGCTACTAAACTTTTATTTAAAACTTAAAAGAAGTAAATCTTGTTAAAGAGAACTAAAATAAACGAGAAAAGAAAACATAAACGTGAAAAGAGATAAAAGAAAGAAAGAAATGAAAATGAAATAAGTATGTAAAATGTTTTTGGTTTTTAAATTTAATCAACAAAAGAAAAGAAAAGAAAAGAAAATGTTTAAAAGAAAATAAAACAAGTGAAAAGAAAAATAAGCTAAGTTAAAAAGATTAAAAGAAAATTCAGCAGAGTTTCGTTTAGGAATGAACCAAACAAAACTCCACTCGATGAACGATGGAGTGAATAAAAGCCTAACTCGACTTGAAAGAGAAATGAAATTAATAAAGAACAATAAAACCCGACACTAAATAGAAAAGACTAAACTCGCTAATAAAAGAAAACAAAACTCGCTAAGAATTTCAAGAACCAAACTCGCTAAGATTTTGAAAACCAATACTCGCTAAGGTTTTGAAAAGCAATACTCGCTAACCACAAAAACAATACTCGCTAGAAATAAAAAATGCCATACTCGCTGGAATAATGATCAAACTCGCTAGGCAAAATGCCATACTCGCTAGAATAGAGGTAGCCAAGCATACTCGCTACGAAAAACTAGCATACTCGCTAGGGAAAATGCCAAACTCGCTGGAATCATGCAATACTCGCTGAGGACTTAAGAACCCAACTCGCTAAACACAAAACTTAAAAACCAAACTCGCTAATACAATACCATACTCGCTAAACCCTAAAAGAATACTTGGAACAAATATTACGTGACACCAAAGATTAAAACAACAAAAATCTAATAAAAGCTTTAATGAAAAACACTTTTTTAAAAACTAAATAAGCTTAATAAGCTCAAATAAGCCACGACAAGGGTTACAAGCCCTAGCTTATTTGTGCTATTCGAACCAAAACAAAAACCATGCAAAGGTGATGAAGAAAATTATAAAAGCTTGTGTAAAGATTAAGAAAGAACTTGTAAAGATTAAAACAATAAAGATTAAAGACAATAAGACAATAAAGAAATTTAAAACATGAAAATTAAATTTGCATTAAAATAAAACTTACATGGTAAAATAAATGACAAGTAAAGTAAAATTAAGCATAAAAATAAAAATGAAGACTAGCTTCATAATGAAGCTTGGGGTTTCTATTTAAAGGATCCAAGGTGGTACCCTTTTACATCTAGCCCCTTTACTCTAATTGTTCATGAAGTACACACTAAACTTTCATACAACACTACTAAACGTTATGAAAGTTAACTATAGTCCTTGTAACTCGAGAGGTAGTGTGGTTGAGTTTCTTCCAAAGGTCTTCAAAGATGTAAAAAGTGACTCCTTGTTCGAATTTGTGAAGTTATTGTGATAAGTACTTTGAACATTCCGATTAAGCCATCTTCTTTGGTTCTTCCGAGCCTTTAAGAAATAAGTTCCACATCACGGGCTTTCCATTGAGTTAAATTCATCGTTAAACTCAATTTCAAACTCTTTTCCAAATCTCGGTGCTTGTTTAGGGCTTTTTGGTTGGTTTTCATGCATTTATGCCTAATATTCCTTTCCTGCACTAGTCACAAACACAAAAAACACGTATATCTTCGGCGTTTCACGCTTAGTTTTGGTCTCTTTACACACTTAAACTAAGGTCAAAAGTATGCTGCTAAAATAGCACATATCAAAATCCCCCAGGACTAAGGTATTGCGTGTCCTCACGCAATGTAATCACGTCACGCCTTAAAGCATAAATAATTTCACAATCCTCTCTTTACTAACTTTAAAAGCTAGCAAAACGTTCAAAAAGAGATACGGAATCATTATATTCCTAAAAACGCCCCGGTTTTTCTTTTTATCATATGCTACTTATATTATCACTACTTAGCTTATGACGGTGTGCTTGACTTTCATTATCTTTTGACTAACGATTAAGGGTCATAGAGCAAAACACGATTCATAGAAAACGTGACCGAATGGAAAAAATTCATCGTCCCTGATTTTTCACAAGCCCCCCAAACTAAGCGTAAAAACGGACGATCATTCGTTTAATACAAGTTAGATGCCAACGCTACCTCATGGAAGTTACTCGTGTATCCAGTCTTTGCTCCAACGTATTTGCCGTTGAATTTATTTTGTATTTCGATCACTGATTTCTTATATTCTTTGTGCGGGCAGGACGAATTATATATCTTTCTTTCTGTTACTGAATGTGCATCATACAGATTTTGTTGTAGAGAGTTTCATGAGGTTGTTAGGGTTGAGTAGGGTTTGTCTCTATAAGAGAGCAGCATCAGGGTTGTCATACGCTAATAGTATATTAAAAGCGTAGGTACGTTCTCTTCTTAAGTAATGTGTTTGCTTAGAGATCATGAGTAAATAATTTTAACAGATAATAGTAAGGTTTTTAGAGTTTCATTGGGATTATTAGTAGTGGTAGGTATCTCTTGAATCTCAAGGATAGAACATAGCATTGAGTAATATATCAATACACATACGACTTTTGGTGAATATAAAACTTGATACATACGATATAAGAAATATAGACCTAATGTATGCGGAGTACAATTTACAAGCGTGCACCATCTACACAGCGTGTGATGCGCGATCTTAGTCTTCCTGTGTGATCAAAAACAATGCAGGGTTTACTTCTTCACGCTGGAAACGTTTGATTAGCTAAATAAAAAAGTGATGTAAATTATGGATCAATATGATGTTGCGACCAGACTTTAGCATTTGAGATCAGCGGGTGAAACCTCAGATGACTAATCCCATATAAATCTATAAAATCTATCGTATCAAAAATGCGCGTATCTTACGTTTTCTATATATGTCTTAGATATGCGTATTGCATTTGTATAGAACGCTTTTTTATTCCTTGATTCTTTTCTTTGCCGTTAATGAGATACATATCTTACTCTATTACGGTTTCCGAACCTTCACGAGTGCGAGGGTCCTATATGATGCTGAGCCCGTCAGCTCGTCTCATGAACTCTACGTTAGGGTTAGTGACTATATTCGTGAGGGAGATCCTAGAGAGAACCCCCCGCCGAAAATGTGATTGTATGACTAACAAAGTCCAAGAAGATCATGTAATTCAAGATCCACGATAGTGGGATTGATTTCTTTTCTTCAATTACATTAAACACAGGGTCTCTTGTATTGTCTTGAGGATAATGCTCTCAGTCAAAGAGTGGCCAAAGCGGTTAGCATTGATGCAGTATAACTTCATACACGACTACAATACAATTCTCGAAAGATCTGTAGCGGTGTTACCTATGTAATAGATGTTGTAGATACCCGATCTCCCAAGCAAATAGATAGCGTCTTAAGAAGATATAAAGAATCGTATCTTCATATTCGGCTATATACCGATAAAGCATCGAATGTAATTAATTGATTGCTACAAGAGAGTATATATGGTGGATAGCGGCATAATATAGAATGATTTGGATTGCTGTGTGAAACAAAACAGACATGTATGACCATTCGATGAGCTTTTAAAGAGCATTCAATGACTAACTACTATCGCTTAGCAATCATTAATATCATCAAATGATAGGACTCTATCAATATTTTTTCCATCCCC
>LBNU01012011.1:110133-136997 GCA_014162995.1 Artemisia annua
TTTTTCCTTGTTACTCATTAAGCTTTTGAAAGTTGTAGCAAATTTAGGCATATAAAGCAAAGCATCCGCAAAACTTAAGTTAAAATGAAGATCTTGAAAAATTTGAAGAAATTTTTTCATTTGTTGTTGATTCTTTTCACGAAACTTTGGGTTAATCGGATAAGGCAATGATCTTTTAAACTTTGGTTCACTTTGGACAACCGGAGGTTGGATGTAGTCGGTATTTCCGTTGTTAGTAGGAATTTCCTTATCCTTTGTCGCCTCGGTCTCTCGGTCGACCACCTTAGGAGGTACGGAAGACGAGGTAGTCGGAACCGTGGGTCCTTCATAATTCAAACCACTTCTTGTCGTAATCGCTTTGACGTCTCCCCTCGGGTTAGCGATTGTGTTACTAGGTAACGAAGTGGTACCCGAACCCGAGGGTCGATCATTTAAACGTTTGCCCAATTCAGCCATTTGGTTAAGCAACATAGTATTCATTTTACTTTGTTCTTGAATTTGTGCCTGTTGGGCTTGGTACATGTTCTGATTAAAAGTCTGCTGACTTTGGCTCTGACGAATTAATTCTTCCAACAAATCATTAGCACGGGTATTGTTAAAACCATGACCTTGATTTTGAAAATTCTGATTATTATTTCCATAATTAGCACCGTGATTCCCAAAATTACCATGATGGTTCTGCAAAACAGCTATCCAGAACAACAATTATCACAACAAGAACTCAAGTAATGAACAAAATATGGATCATTGAAAAACGGGTCAGAGTGGGTTTGTGTGGTGCAGGGCATGTAAATGTCTCATCAGCCAACTTTGAGCTTATCAAAAGCTAGTAAAGAAAATTCTAAAAATTGAAATAAAAATAGTCCAAGATACAAAGCTAGCAAAGATCAAAACCCCTAATTTGCAGATCCAAACATTAAAAATGCCACAGTTCCAGCTAAAAAAACTCTTTCATGAATTTTTTTTGACTTTTGCTGTAAACTCTAGTTTGACCAAAATGAACTTTGATTGGTCCTCAGTGATTAAAAATGATGTTTTATGCTATTATGAAATTGATTTAAGACATTCTAACAACTAATGCACCAATTCCTAAGATTATTCAACCTAATAACTGTAACAGTGAACAAATCAAAGGAATGAAAGTTATTTTTGACTTTTTCATGAACTAACCTAAGTTTTTATGCTTTATCTGACTATAATAGGCCCTAAGGAAGATGGTTATGCAAAAAGAACAACATGTAAACAACAAGAACACAATCAACAACACTGTACCAAACACACCTATAACAAACTGTTTTTTAGATTTTCTATGATTTAAGATACTAGAAGCTTTGATAATGATGCAAATAGATTAACTAAGTTGTACTAAATGTGATTAAGCTAATTTGACTGAAGAGGGTCTCGGGTCTTTGGTAAGCATTAATCAATCAGCGTTTGTTCCTGGACGTCGTATCTCCGATAATATTTTACTTACCCAAGAGCTTATGCGGAATTATCATAGAAGGAGAGGCCCACCTAGATGTGCGTTTAAGGTGGATATTCAGAAGGCTTATGATACGGTTGATTGGGCATTTCTTAGGTCCATTCTGGTTGGTTTTGGTTTTCATCACAAAATGGTCGAATGGATTATGGTATGTGTCTCATCTACCTCATATTCTATATGTGTGAATGGGGATCTTCATGGCTGGTTCAAAGGTAAACGAGGTCTTCGGCAAGGGGACCCGTTATCTCCTTATTTGTTTACGTTGGTTATGGAGGTTCTAACCCTTATTTTGCAGAAAAAGGTTTCTAATTCGGCAGATTTCCAGTTTCATCACCTATGTGATCAGTAGAGAATTATTAACCTATGTTTTGCAGATGATCTTTTCTTGTTCTCTAGAGGTCATCCTGATTCGGTTAATGTTATTATGCAAGCTTTGGAGGAGTTTAAGAATGTCTCGGGTCTTGTCCCGAGTATTCCCAAAAGTACAGCTTTCTTTTGCAATGTTCCTAATGCTTTGAAAGCTACTATTCTACAGTCTATGCCATTTGCAGAAGGTTCTCTCCCGGTTAGGTACCTTGGCGTCCCTCTTATCTCGTCTCGATTGCTATATAGGGATTGCATGGTGCTCGTGGAAAAATTGGAGAGTCGTGTGAATGATTGGCGCAATAAGTTTTTATCTCTAGCGGGTAGGCTTCAATTGGTCAGATCTGTGTTGTCTTCGATGCATTTATATTGGGCTTCTGTTTTTATTCTTCCTACCCGTATAATTCATGATTTAGAGCAGCTTATGAGGGGTTTCTTATGGTGCCAAGGTGAAATGAAAAGGGGTAAGGCAAAAGTTTCTTGGGAATCTGTTTGCAAGCCTCAAAAAGAAGGTGGCCTTGGTATTCGTCGGTTGGCTGATTTTAATATTGCCCTTATGACTACGCATATTTGGAGTATATTGACACACAAAGAGTCTTTATAGGTTAAATGGATTCATTCATATAAGCTCCGAGGTAGAAGTTTTTGGGATGTTCCGTGCTTGGGGGATGCTAGTTGGGGTTGGCGTAAGCTTCTTGCGATTAGACCCAAGGTACGTCCTTTCATATGGCATAACATCAATAATGGTAAGAATACATCTATTTGGTTCGATATGTGGAGTGATTTGAGCCCCATTCGTGATATGCTCACCACGCGAGATATTGTTCGGGTTGGATTAAGCTTAAAGGACTCGGTTTTTGATTTGATTGAGAATGGTAATTGGAGATGGCCTGCTGATTGGTTGCCCAAATACCCGACCTTATTTAGTCTTCCGGTCCCTAATATTCTTGATGATACTGATGACAGTTTAGTATGGCATGATATGGATGGTAATTATACGCGTTTTTAAGTTGCTTGTGCTTGGGAGTCTCTTCGTACAAGGGCTGATACGGTGGAGTGGTTTCATATTCCATGGTTTTCTCACTGTATTCCACGTCATGCTATTCATTTGTGGCTTGTTATTCGACAAAAGTTGAAGACACAAGATAGGTTGCGGGAATCTGATGTTGGTACTAATGTTGATCTGAACCTTCTTAGATGCCCGCTTTGTGAAACGGTTCCAGATTCTCACCCTCACTTGTTTTTTGAGTGTCAATTTTCTATGCAGGTTTGGTTGCAGGTTCGGGGCCTATCGGGTATGGATTCTATCCCGCCTTCTCTGAAGGATGTTATCGCGTTCCTTATCCCTATATCTAAGGGGCGTTCAGTTACTAGTATCATCTCACGATTATTACTTGCTGCTACTGCTTATTACATATGGATGGAACGCAATTCAAGACTTTTCAAGAGAAAGAAGTCAACCGTAGCTGAAGTGGTCCAAGTAATTGTCTCAAATGTCCGGTTGAAGTTGGTCACATTTAAGTTCAAGAAACTAACTCTCCGGTCTCGTTTAATGTTGGATTCATGGAAGATTCCGAGTGCTTGTCTTATACACGAGGGAAGTGCCAGGTAAGGGTTGTACTCTTTTTCCCTACTCCAAGGTTTTTCCCTATGGGGTTTTCTTGGAAAGGGTTTTTAAGGAGGCATACTTCCTGGGACTCCTTGCTTCCTTCGTGCTTATGGGTGGATGCGGGACGTTCGCTTGCTGCAAGAATCTTTCTTGTTTTTATTCCTAGCTAGGTGATTTGTAATTTGGCTAGTAGTGTTGTGTTTATGGCATGTCATAAGCACTAGTTTATCAAGTTGTAACTTGAGGTTAATGTGGTACTTCAGCCACATTCCATTTGTACTTAACATTATTCATTGGTTATATATTTACCGGGGTAATCCCCTTTACCCAAAAAAACATGCAACAATGGGCAATTGTGATCAAGAGCAGCTGAAATTCAACAAACAAGCAATAAACTAACTCAAATTAACTATTAAAGCACAAAAATACAGAATAAGCACTAACTTAAGCATACACTAAGCAGATTCAAATAAGCAATTTCAAGATATTTTGACTGTTACAATGCAAGGCTACACCCAAAAGGTTTCCGAAATAATAGCTACATATAATAAACATAATAAAGCATAAATAAGCGGAATCTAAGCAATGACACAGTATTAAGCTAATGAACAGTGTAAATATGGAAAAATCAAGAAAAATGGAAAGTAATGGACTCACAACTGCTTTTTGCTAAACAATTATAGATACCACCTAAACCATGACCAATAATGACCTAGTGCTTCCCAAAAGCTCTAAACCATACTCCCACAGCTTCCCTTTTCCTTCTTCTTGATTCCTCCACTTTTTCACTAAATTTTTGGTATTTTGAGATTTTTGAAAGCTTAAGGTAGATGAATGGAAAACAGTTTCTATGCAAGCCAAAGCTCACAAAAAGCTATGTAGAGCTTTTGTGAGCCTATGAAAACAGTAAAGAAGCTTTTGAAAGCAAAAACTTGAAAATTATGCAATGAAGGTAAAAGTGCTTTAATTAACTGAAAAGAACAAAACAATGAACTTGGATTAAAACTAGAATAAGTGAGTACAATACTAAGTGAGTACAATACTGAAGATTAAAGCTCAAATACAGGCATAAAAATAAACTTAAAGTTACAAGAAAGACCACTAAAACTTACTATTAACTAACTACTACTACTAAACTAACTAACTATCTAACATTCTGTCTTCTTTTCTTCTTTCTTATTTATAAGCTTCCAAAAGGGGCCCTGGCTTTTTCCCACTTCATTTCTAGGCCCTTGGATGAGTAGAATTGATCTTAGCCGTTTGTTCCATTTTGGCGGGAAAATGGAAAGTTGCAAATGGGGCAGTTAAACTCGGCAGGGGGACAAAGATGTTGGGAGTGCAGGGGTGGTTTGTTTTGTCTGGTTTTGGCAGGCAACAAAGGGAGGAAGGAGAAGGGTTGCCCTTGTGGGAGGTTTGCTGACCCTGGTTATATAACCAGGGGGTGGGTTGCTTTGGTTGGGCCAGGGATTCGTTTTGGGTTGGGTTTATGAAAAGGGTGGAGTGTATAAATAACAAGGGTCCATTTGGTTTAGTTACAAAATTAAGCACAAGGACCATTCTTGTTAATTGCTGAAAGTTTAAGGGTAAGTCTTGCCAACTGCCCAAAGTTAGTCCAAGGGTTTATCTTGCCAAGTTTGAATCATCCAAGGACCATAATTGCATATTTTCCAAAATTAAAATACCCGGGAGTAAAATTTGCCAACTTTGAAAGTTGAGGGGCCGATTCTGCCATTCTTGCATACTTTGCTCGTTTATCGACTGTTTTCAATCCTTTTGTACCTGAAACACATAAAAACACAATCCAAGGATATTTGCAGTATTATAAGTCATATTTGTGTGTTTTCAGTCGTTTTCGCAGTTTAAATGGGACAAAAATGATGAGTATTTACACACTCATCATATGTGTTAGTGCAAACGTTACGACGTTTAATCTATACAGTGTCTTCATGTTTTAATGATGACAAACACGTAACTTATAATACATGACGTAAAGTGCACAAGTTACTCGTTCACACATCAACGTCTCTCGACGGCTCAAGTCCGAATCACTTCAGGTATGAACAAAAACTATACCAACTTTGTTAAGTGATCAAAGAAAATATTTTTTTCCTTAAAACCTTACATTTTAAAAATGTGACAAAATATTTTTACAAAAATAAACTAGACAGATTATTTTTGTATTTATAAAGAAATGTTTTAAAGAAAAATAAATTTGAATTTGAAATTTGAATTTCAAATCCCGAACAGCTATTTT
Organism: Artemisia annua; assembly: GCA_014162995.1. Lineage (NCBI taxonomy): Eukaryota > Viridiplantae > Streptophyta > Magnoliopsida > Asterales > Asteraceae > Artemisia > Artemisia annua. The sequence continues at coordinate 115,843 of LBNU01012011.1, forward strand.
TCCCGCCCAAATCAGATAAAATTTCACCAAATAACATTCACCACAAAAGGACAAAAATTGTCGGGAAGGTCCCTTAAATAGGTGACAGTCCCTTATTGATAAGGGATCGTCCAAGGTTTAAGGGGCCGTCCCACGCTCCTCAAGCTGGCTATAAATACTGACTCATTTTCATCAGAAAAACTGATCCTCTTTGCACAAAACTTTATGTTTCTTTCTTCCTTCTTCTTTGATCACTATAACTCTTTGGTATGTGTTTATAAGTGATCCCGTCATCCTCTACATCATGTGCAAGAGAAGAACACTCGAAGTCATCAAGAATCGAAGTGTTATTGAGTCCACACACAAACGTAACTAATGTTACGATTTTCTTATTCCTCTACCTAATGGGTAAGAGAAGAACTCTCGACGTAGATAAAGAATCGAGATGTTATAAGAGTCCACACACAAACGTAATAAGTGTTACGATTCTATTCTTCCTTCTATTTTCTTATTATATTTTCGACTTGTGTGTGAGTCGATGATGGAGTTATTTGTGTTAACTTGGAAGAAGATGAAGATCCAAGAAGTCTTGTAACTAGAATAGGTCTTGTATTTGTTGTGAGGAGAGTAGTGTCTTGGTGTGTAATTTAGGACTTAATAAAGTCGGTGTGTGAAGGCTTAGATTGGGTGAGATCCAAGTGTGTCTTTGTGTGAAGGCTTGGATTGGGTGAAGATCCAAGTGTGTCTTTGTGTGAAGGCTTGAATTGGGTGAAGATCCAAGTGTGTCTTTGTGTGAAGGCTTGGATTGGGTGAAGATCCAAGTGTGTCATTTGTGTGAAGGCTTGGATTGGGTGAAGATCCAAGTAGGACAAGTGTGCTTGTTCGTGTTGCCACGTAGGCCTTAGAGTAGATTTGTTCTAGCTACGATTAGAACTCGACATTCCGCTTAGTGTCGGTAAACTTGGTGCAAGCTTGTGTGTGGTTTGTTCCGTCATAATGGAACGTGTTGATTAGTGAAGTAACTCTCGAGTGTGGTACTCGGGGAGTGGAGTAGGACGAAGAGGTGCTTCATGCCGAACCACTATAAATCATCATGTCCGGTTTGTGTTTTCTCTTCTCTTCTCTTTCCTTTCTATGCTTGCATTACATTTAGGTTTGCGTGGATTGTTGTGTGTATACTTGTGATATTAACTAGTTAACTTAGAAACGCAAAACATAAGAAAACTTAATCACACGATAAACTGCCCACTGGCGGCGGTCCCTTATACTGGGACGGTCCCCAATATTTAAGGGACCGTCAGTGTATATTAAGGACCGTCCACAGTGCATCTGAAATAAGCTAAATACTTTTACATATCGTGTGATGCTTATGTTTATGTTATTGCTTGTATACTTGTAATTGAGTGACATATATGTTTGTTAAGAGTGACATAACTACTATTCATATTTAGTCATACTTGATCGGGAATTTGATACGAAACATTTTTAAGTTTTAAAGAGGAACGTATTCACCCCCCCCCCCTCTACGTTTCTACAATATGATCCCTAGTGCTTAAAATTTTTGGGGCGCTTAGAAAAATGGAGGCCCTGAGCGATCGCACACCCCGCATATGCTCAAATCTGGCCCTGTTTAACTTTATATGTAAGAATAAGAGTTTCTTAATAATATTTGCATCATGCCCCTAATATTTCTATTTATTGAGATACGAATAACTTAGACAATCAAATATAAATACTACATCAAAATAAATTTCTTTGTCAAATTATTCTTTTCTAATTTACCTTAGTTCCTAATTATTGTTCTGTTAAGTTGAATCACGTGTTAAAAAAAACTATAGATTCATTTTTCAAAAGATATTTTTATTNGAAAAAACGGGTCATTAATTGAGGGGGAGCGTATGTGTTCAAAATTTCTGCACCTTTAAAAACTTTGTGCACCAGCCACAGTAAAAACTCAAAAAGTATCTCATAATCAGTAAACGTTTAAAATTTTGCCACATGTCTCTCCAAAGCTTTTTCGAAAATCATTTAAATCAATTGGGATCACAAAATCTCAAAAGATTTGAAATTTTATGATCGGGGGAGAGAATGTGATTTAAATATAAAAACTGATTTAAAAGTGATGTTTTTGGACTCATAAAGAATGTTTGTGGACTTTCGAGAACGCTCCCTTATGTGCTAAAATGTTAAAGATTTTGGATTTTAATCATAGCACATATTAAGGGGGAGCAAGTGATTAAATGTGATGTTTTTGGACTTATAAAGAGGTTTTGAACTCAAAAGATCGCTCCCTTATGTGCTAAAATTTTAAAAGATTTTGAAGTATGAACATAGCACATATTGAGGGGGAGCAAGTGATTTAAAATGATGAATAAATGATCTCTTTTGCAAGCTCACCCGTATGTGCCAAAGTTTTCCAAAAAATTGATTAATTCAATGTGCACATATTGAGGGGGAGCAAGTGGCTAAGAGTCTTTCGCGGGTTTTTACAAATTCAAGTAGAAACCGTGAATTGCTTATGACTCAGAATTTGACTCATGAATTGACGAAACATGAAAAGTCGTGAATCGAAAAGACTAGTCCTGGCCGGGTAATAATTTCAAGCTGGTCTAACCAGTGATGTAAACGTGTCTCGAAGAGGACTGGTCAAAGTAGATAGTACCGTTTCGAGAAACTCTTCTTAGATATATACTTTGACGGGTCTAACTTCCTTTTTAAGGATAACAACTTCAAGTTAGTTATTAGGGCTAGTTATCACCTAAAAGCTGATAATGGATCCCTTTAACTAAGCAACGTAAACGTGTCCCTCGGGTATATGTCTATTAAGAGCCGATCAATTCAAATAAGTGCAACTCACCCCGACATGTGCAAATTTCTTTCTACCTATAAGCACATGTCAAGGGGGAGCATTTGAAAAGTGATAAAACTCTCAAAGTGTTAACAAAAATGTGTTTCTTTATCATAAACACTTTGAGAGAATTTTCAATAATTTCGGTTATATGGCGAATGTGGAAAAATACCAAAAGACCGACCAATTTACTTTAAAAGCACGGAGTTATAAGGATGGTAAGGTTAGGTATATGTTCCCATGATCCACCAGAACCGGAAGGATCTTCCCAGGGACAATCCAATAGATAGATTAGAAGTCCTTAGGAATGATTGAAAAAAGAAGAAAAGTGAGAAAGGGAAAAGTGCCGACTGAGACTGAGCTAGGACTGGAACAAACCCAACAAGGTTCTAGTAAATGAAGTCTCGGTAAGCACTGAAGGGGTTGAAGAATTAAAAAGAAATGAATTGAGAAAGGGTGAAAAGAAATAGCCCTCCAATTATTCAACTTTAGGGCAGACACCGGGTTCAATTCATATGCTACTGATTGTTGCTAAGGTAACATCGGTATTGAAGATTAAGACGTCATGGACCCAGTGACGCACTGCACTAAACCTTCCAGCCACTCAAGTTCTCTTAAAAGAGCTTGTTTCATTCTCACGGGGAACCGGTGTAAACTATCGACTTGTCTCTTAGAGCAAGTTGATATTGAAACAGGAGACCCCTCCCTAGTCTCCGCATAGGATATCCAATGTGCACTTATCGAGTCTAGAATCAAAAGATGCATCAAAAGNTAATGGAACGTGTTGATTAGTGAAGTAACTCTCGAGTGTGGTACTCGGGGAGTGGAGTAGGACGAAGAGGTGCTTCATGCCGAACCACTATAAATCATCATGTCCGGTTTGTGTTTTCTCTTCTCTTCTCTTTCCTTTCTATGCTTGCATTACATTTAGGTTTGCGTGGATTGTTGTGTGTATACTTGTGATATTAACTAGTTAACTTAGAAACGCAAAACATAAGAAAACTTAATCACACGATAAACTGCCCACTGGCGGCGGTCCCTTATACTGGGACGGTCCCCAATATTTAAGGGACCGTCAGTGTATATTAAGGACCGTCCACAGTGCATCTGAAATAAGCTAAATACTTTTACATATCGTGTGATGCTTATGTTTATGTTATTGCTTGTATACTTGTAATTGAGTGACATATATGTTTGTTAAGAGTGACATAACTACTATTCATATTTAGTCATACTTGATCGAGAATTTGATACGAAACATTTTTAAGTTTTAAAGAGGAACGTATTCACCCCCTCTACGTTTCTACAATTGGTATCAGAGACAGGTCGCTCTAGTTTTCAAAACAACTGGTTTTTAAAATAGAGTACAGTCCACGTATCAAATTTCTCATTAAGAGGGTTTAAATATGAAAAGTGTTTAGTTGCTAAACTTGTGCTTTGTTGTTTAATTTGTACTAGTTTTGTTGGTTAAATGCACTTCGTATACTAGCTTGAAGGAAATGAATTTTTACACGAAAAATGTGTTTTTGCTTACTGGGGGCGGTCCCTTATCTCTGGATGGTCCTTTATCACTAAGGGATCGTCGGGTATTTAAGGGACCTCCACCAGAATGGTGTCAACTTTCAAAATTCATATAAAATCAACCGTAAGTCCGTAGGAGTCGTGCCACCCGCCGTTTTAAAGGTAATTGAGTCTACTTTCATTTAAAAATACTTGCAAGGATTGATTCCTGATGCGTGGTTTTGTGACCTTACAACAGGTTTTACCTCTCGAGGGATCTTAAGAGGCTTACAACCCCACCAGGCAGTGTACCTGACCGATGTAGTATAGGATAGTGGTAAGTACGGGGGATTGATCGTTCTCTCACAGGGAATAGTGTTCGTTAGGATAGAAAAGCTACTCTAATAGGTCTAAAGGTGGAAGGAAGATTCTTTTTGTATTTTTATATTTTTTTGAAAGCAATTAAAATCTCGGTTTTTGGAAGAAGGGCGAAATTAGTTGTTAATCAACTAACCCAAGTTTACTACTTATGCAAATTAAAATAAAATAAATATCTAAACTATTGTGGTTGTGAAAACAATATGGAGAAAGTTGTGTCTACTTAGATTTCATTACTCCCTAACTATCTTTTACCGGTTAATTGATATGTGTGTTACTTGTGTGGATGAAGGGTGTATTCCTAATAACTCATGGAGTGGCATACATATCTCTCCAATTCTATGAGCTCTTATCTCGCCCTATGCCATGCACGGCACAACCATAGGGGTTGTAAACAGTGGCTCATGCGTTAAATATTACCTTAATAGCCTAGTATGCCTTGGCTACATGTTTCCCAAGACGTTCAAGCACGTTACCATAAAGGAGGTTGGCCAGTTTTCTTGAGCCTAACATTGATGGAACAATCATCCCAACAAACAACAACACACACCAATCAACCAATAATTAATAGTTAGGTTTCATTAGATCTAAGCAAACACTAAGGAATTTAGCTACACATGTTAATTAAAAGACAAGCAAAAGAGATAGTCAACCAACACATAGACATATTGATTGAATTAAAGTGAAGACTTATCTCTAATTAAGCATGAGGGTTCCAAGGGTTGGAAACCCTAAAAAGTACAGAAAATTCGTCTTTAGGGTTTGCCCTAAAAGTTCTCCACAAAGTTCCACCCTAATGAATGAAAATTCGAAAACTATATATAGATTTTACACTCTGACGGCGTCAGGTTATAAGGGCTGACGCCGTCTGCTCGCCGCCAATAGTTTTCTCGGATGGCCTAAATCCACTTCTGACGCCGTCACCTTATAAAACCTTCTGGGCCGTCACTCTTTAACTTAACTCCTGATGGCCTACTTTTCCTAACACCTGACGGCGTCAGGTGTTAATTCCCAAATTTTCTCTGGCCCGTCATTTGATAATTGATTTCCACTCTTTTGTCAAGACTTGCTGACGGCGTCACCTTATGACTTCTGACGCCGTCAGGTTGTAATTCTTCATCTTTTGAGACTTTGTCGTTTTCTTCACTTTTATGCTCCAAAAACGTCCGAATATGCATGTTTTTCAGAATTCTTCTCAAAAGTACCTAAAATGACAAAAGGAACGATTTAGGGCAATATTTGATCACATTTATACGAATTAGGGCTTAAATGACCCCCTAAAAGCGTAACACTTTTCGTCTCATCAATTCCAAACTTAATTAAGTCGTAAATGCAAAATACTACATAGTAGTCAAAACCATATGTCACGTTTTAACCTAAAACTAGCTTTTTGCTATAACTCTCGAGTCGGACATCTTAAGTAAATGAATTTTGAAAAATGGTGTCTTTGTCTTTTCAAAAGACCAATCTTAATTAATTTTTGAAATGGGGAGGATAATTCTTTTCGAAACAAAATTAAGCAAGTATACATTGTTGTATATAGCATACAAAACGATTACGAATATCTTTATGTGTGCTATGCTAAATGATTGTGTGTTTGCTTATGCTATAATGTTTTAGTCACTCACTTAAATATATAGACTAAGTTGTTTAATAATGTATGACGAAAATAATTGTCTTACACAATTATCTTTTGAAAGGTTCAAGTGTTAAGATGTGTCACTGATGCGCGTGGATTGCAACACGCACTACGTTTTACCTCTCGAGGGATCTCGAGAAGCTTGCAATCCCCACCAGGCAGTGTACCTGACCGATGTAGTATAGTGTAGTGGCAAGTACCGGAGGATTGATCGTTCTCTCACAGGGAATAGTGTTCGTTAGGTTAAAGACTACTCTAATTAAGGTCTAAGGGTGGAGGATGATTATTTTTGTATTTTTATATTTTTATGAAAGCAGTAAAATCTCGGTTTTGAAGGAGTGGGCGGAATTAGTTGCTAGTCAACTAACCCAAAATAACTACAATTGCAAATAAAATAAAATAACTAAACTATTTGGTTGTGAAAACTATATGGAGAAAAGTTGTGTTTACTTAGACTTCATTACTCCCTAACTATCTTTTACCGGTTAATTGATATGTATGTTACTTGTGTGGATGAAGGGTGTATTCCTAATAACTCATGGAGTGGCATACATATCTCTCCAATTCTATGAGCTCTTATCTCCTCCTATGCCATGCACGGCACAACCATAGGGATTGTAAACAGTGGCTCATGCGTTAAATACTACCTTAATAGCCTAGTATGCCTTGGCTACATGTTTCCCAAGACGTTCAAGCACGTTACCATAAAGGAGGTTGGCCAGTTTTCTTGAGCCTAACATTGATGGAACAATCATCCCAACAAACAACAACACATCAATTAACCAATAATTAATAGTTAGGTTTCATTAGATCTAAGCAAACACAAGAGAATTTAGCTACACATGTTAATTAAAAGACAAGCAAAAGAGATAATCAACCAACACATAGACATATTGATTGAATTAAAGTGAAGACTTATCTTTAATTAAGCATGAGGGTTCCAAGGGTTGGAAACCCTAAAAAGTACAAAAAATTCGTCTTTAGGGTTTTCCCTAAAAGTTCTCCACAAAGTTCCACCCTAATGAATGAAAATTAGAAAACTATATATAGATTTTACACTCTGACGGCGTCAGGTTATAAGGGCTGACGCCGTCAGCTCGCCGCCAATAGTTTTCTCGGATGGCTTAGATCCACTTCTGACGTCGTCACCTTATAAAACCTTCTGGGCCGTCACTCTTTAACTTTACTCCTGACGGCCTACGTTTCCTAACACCTGACGGCGTCAGGTGTTAAATCCTAATTTTTCTCTGGCCCGTCATTTGATAATTGATTTCCACTCTTTTGTCAAGACTTTCTGACGGCGTCACCTTATGACTTCTGACGCCGTCAGGTTGTAAATCTTCATCTTTTGAGACTTTGTCGTTTTCTTCACTTTTATGCTCCAAAAACGTCCGAATAAGCATGTTTTCCAGAATTCCTCTCAAAAGTACGTAAATGACAAAAGGAACGATTTAGGGCAATATTTGATCACATTTATACGAATTAGGGCTTAAATGACCCCCTAAAAGCGTAACACTTTTCGTCTCATCAGTGACAGTGATTGGGCAAGTTGTGCCAGAACAAGAAGGTCTGTAACAGGTTATGCCATCTTTTATGGTCACAACTTAATCTCATGGCAATCCAAGAAGCAAACAGTGGTTTCTAGAAGCTCCACAGAGGCTGAATACAGGGCATTAGCTGATAGTACTTGTGGGATCTCATGGCTTAAATGCCTACTTCAAGACCTTCAAGTCTCAGTTCCTACACCCTCTCTTGTTGTGTGTGACAATGCTTCTACAATAGCCCTAGCCAACAATCCAATTCATCATGCAAGGACTAAACACATAGAGATTGATTGCCATTTTGTAAGGGACAAAATCAAAAATGGCCAAATCAAACCCTGCTATGTTCCTACAAAACACCAATTGGCTGACATTCTAACTAAAGGTCTCAGCAAGGTTCTACATTATGGCTGCTTATCCAAGTTAGGCACTTGTGATCCTTACAGAATGCCAACTTGTGGGGGGGGGATAATGGAAGTAAAACTACTGCAGAACCAAACATTCCATCAAGTTCAGCTCAAGACTTGAATCCAAACACAGCTCAAGTACAAAGTATTCAGAGACTTGCAACTCCTCCAAAGATGAAGCTATTGATTGATAGAAGTCATGTTGTACGCAATAGGATGTAAATATTAGCTTGTAAACTTGTACTGTACAACTAGCTTAGATATGTTAGTTAGAAATGCAATGTAATAGTGTAGCCTATAAATACCTTTGTACTCTTCATAATTCAATAATGAAATCTTCCCTTTTTCATTCATTTCACTACTTTCTCTGTTTCTCAACACTTATATATGTGTCATGTGTTTGTGTATATATATACATGATACATATCAGGGGTACGTCATGACACGTTTGTGATTACACCGTACATGCAAATCATGTGAAGGCTTGGAACTATTCGTAGATATTTCCTGAAAGCGGGCGACATATAAGCATACGATGGGCAAGAGGATTGAGAGTTTTCTTTTATTGTCATATACTTTGTTATTAAACATTGTCTATCTTTTAATATTAAAGCATCATCAACGTCTTTTTATTATGCAAAATAATATGTCAATAAAACTAGGATTTCGACTGTTAGGAATTAATAAATAATGTAATAGTTCAATGCTGCTGTTAGTGTAGTATTGGTTCCTGCTGGCAGGTATGTAGTTCCTGCTGGTATAGTTTCTGCTGTTAGCAGAATATAGTTTCTGCTGTTAGCTTTGTTTCTGCGGGTAATATAAATAGTCAACCCATTTATTTAGAATGTCTTGTAGAGAAAGAGATATGCTTTATTTATATTAGGAAGTGATCTTGCATATCTTCTTACACATTTTGTAATAAATGCCGAATTAGGGTTTCTTGGTGTATAAAAGAAATTCACGGCTTATGGTTTATGTACGTCTTAGAAAGACATCTTAATAGTTAATATAGATCCATAGAGGATCAAGTGTTTGATAGTTAAGTGTTCTTTGTACTATTGTGTTTATATTCCGCATGAACATAAGTTTGTTAGAGTCTCTCATATAGTTTGTTTGTGATTACATACGCATTCTATTCATTGTTAACCAAGTTCAAAGATCTATCTAAGGTCTGGACCAACAAGTGGTATCAGAGCCTGGAGAGAGTCTTTGTCAAAGAAGAACACTCTTTCACCAAATCTCTTACACACCTTTTCAAACTCTCATTCAATGACAAACGAATCAGATGACTCTGTGGTTAACACAGACAAACCTGAAACATCCAATGTCCAAAAACAAATTCTCACAACTACTGTCTCAAATAGCAATGAAAAATTCCCTTACCTCAAGAAGGATGAGTATGAGATCTGGGCAATGAAGATGGAGTACTGTATCTCCAATAGTGATCATAACCTCTGGAATATCATCCTGAATGGCAACAGTAAGAAGAAGACTGGAAAGATTCCAAAGGGAACATCATGATTCTTCCTCCTGTGTCTGTAGAAGAACATGTTGCTGTCCAAAGGGAGACTAAAGCAAGAACTTTGATTGGGATACCAAAGATAGTTGAGTATGGGGTTGTGACTTATGATGCCTTGGGGGAACCAGTTCTGGAGCTAGAGATTGATGCGGCTGGGGCAGGACCATCCAAAGCTAGTGGGAGTAGGAGTGGTGCGTGTCACAACCCGTAATTCCAGGTCATTTCCCAAAACTCGACATTTCACTATTCACCCATTACTATTCATCATTTACTATTCATCATTTTACTATTCATCATTTTCAGAGTCAGTTTGAGATTCCGGGAAGCGTTTAGAAAATTTACTATTCACATGACACTATTCATTCCCGGAGGGAAAGCACTATCCATGCATATCATTCATTTCATCGTAAACAGGGTTTACGGGTATTCATGTTCGCGTAACCGGTTTGGTTTAACGGCGAATTCATGCATCATTAGTAGGGACACTTCATTCGGACTAGAAATAGTCTACATATCATCACGATATCATTTTCATANGTATTTGGTAACTTTTTAGGCACAGCAGTAGAGTAAATTGCCTGAGCAGCAGAGTTTACTCTTGAAGTAGCAGTAGACCCAGTTGTTTTGTTTTGAAAAGGCCTTTTTTGGTTGAGCAGTCACAATTGATCTAGTAGCACCAGATCTCAGTAACACTACCCTTGGAACCATATTTCTTTTGGGAGGTGAGTGATCTCTTTTTGAAAAGTTTTGATGATTCACTCTTGTATATTGGTTCCAAACTGGTTTTTGATAGTTAGCACAATTGGCTTTAAGATGCTCAAAACTACCACAGTTATAACATGCCTTTCTTTTAAGATGAAAATCATTTCCTAATCTGTTTGAGACTAGGCCATTGAAGTTTCTTTGGTTTCCCCTAGGCTTGTTATTGAACCTTTTCATATGTTCTCTAGGAACCTCATGGTACTCAACAATCTTTTTTGACAAAGCATGCCCTAACACAGGTTTTAGAAACTTATCCTGATTAATTTTAGGCTTAACAACTTGAGGAATCTCTTCCTTTTTAGCACACTGTGTTAGCCTAGCATTACTCTTTGACACATCAGAACTTTGTGTTGACCTAGTGGTTGACTCATCTAATTCATCCTCACTATCTGACACCCAATCTTCAATGATTGGTGCATCAGAATTCATTTTTTCAACCTCTGGTTTAACACTAAGTGACTTACTAAATTCTCCTGCAGATTTTATAAGCCCTTCAACATCTACAAATGACAATTCTTTCCCTGGTGGTGCAAGTGCACTGTTCATGGGAGGTGGAACCTCATTGTATCCTATGCCACTATGCTTTCTCATCAGTTGACATTCAATTATGTTTTTATCATGTTCATTAAGTATAGAAGTAGCATACTTTTGTTTATTGACTCTAATAATGTGCTTATCTTTTTCCTCAATTGCTAAATCTCTAGCTTTTTCAGCCTCAACTAACTTTCTTTTAAGCATTTCTATTTCAGCATTTTTAATTTCAATTTCTCCATCCTGTATGTTTAACCTATCAACATACTCAATCTCACATTCTTTCATATAGTCAAGTTTCCTTTCAACATTTTTATGACAACCCGCATTTTAGGACATTTCTCCAATTACTATTCACAGTTACTATTCATCATTTACTATTCACCGATCACTATTCATCATTTTACTATTCATTGTTTTCAGAGTCCGTTTGTGATTCTGAGAAGCGTTACTATTCATGTGACACTATTCATCCTCGGAAGAAAAACATTATTCATGTTCATCATGCATCATCACGTAAACCTAGTTTACGGGTATTCAAATTCGAGCAACCGGTTAGGTTTAGCTGCGAATTCATTCATCATCAGTGAGAATACATCATGTAGGCTAGAATTAGTCTGCACATCATCAGTAATATCATTGGTAACATCATCAATACATTAGGTCATGCACGGGTTCGTGTGTTTTCAGTTACGTATGTTTAAATGTTTAAATAACGTTACCACTCAGTTTTTACTACCAACATACACCTGATAATCCCGTCTGCGATCCTAATACTTTTTCATACTCATTATAATAATATAAAAGTTATATTATTAATTTACCCGGTGTTTTGAGAATTTTACCATATTTACCGGTATACGTTTAAACTTTCGTCGGTTTTCAATATTTTAACACGACTACTACTTTAACACCCGATTCTCATCGAGAATGTAAATTCATGAAGTTTACGACTTTAATATATCTCGTCTTGTTTTGTCAAAATTTATTTCTAGTTAACCCGGTACCCAAAACTATTAACGTAACACAATGTACACCTCAAATACATACAAATACTTCAAGTATACATGAAAATTTCACAAATATCTCCACCTCATGTACATGTGTCTACATTACCAAGTGTAAGAATGCAAGACTTTACTTGAAATTGATCTATTAATCACCAAATTGCCATTTACAAAGATATTTACTAGTAAAAACTTCAAGACTTTTTGATAACTCATTTTTACAAAATCAAAAAGCAACTATTCTCTCTTTTTCTCTCTTGGATCTCAGCCAACCTCAAGAACAAGCAAGAACTTCATCATTTTTCAAGAACAAGATAATTACAAGTCATTTACATAACCCTTGTTAGGATTTTGAAATAAAAATCCCAAGGTTTTCATCCTAAACATCATCAAACTCCCTACATATCAAGTAAGCTTCAAGAACATCTTTCTAATCTTTTCATACTTTCATTTTATTGTTTTTCAAGTTATATTAGTGATTGATCATGCAAAAATACAAGTTATCTATACCACTTTAATCATTTTCATCATAAACACTAGATCTATAAGTTTTATTAACATCCCATGAGATCCACCATTTTTGGTGTTGTTTAGAGCCCCATGACACCCTAAGAAGTTGNTTATGGGATGATTGGTTGTTGTTTGAGTGGTTTTGGACAAGTTACTAACTAGGAAAACCATTTTTAACAAGTATCTAAATACCTACTGTCCTCATTTTAAAAACGTGGGAAACTCAGTGGGTTGTGGGTAATTTTGGACCAAATATTTAGAAAATACTTTCCGAGACGAAACTATGGCCGAAAACGGGGATAAAAACGGGCTTACAACGAAGGAGATATGATTTTCCAAAGTTTAACGACGAAAAACTAGTTTCTGAAAATAAACTTGCTGTTGGACAATTTTTGACGGACAAAACGAGGCGTTTGGCGTAACCTAGGTGAGCCGAGCTACTGAAAATTTGTTAGTATATGTTAACACGAATCCGTGGATATAAAGAACGTAGAAAACGAGCTTATAACGACCAAGATATTCACGTTTTTAACTAGATATATCTTATATTTATTTGACAGCTTTGTACTAAGTAAAAGAATTACGTACTAAATGTATATTTTCAAGTAACAAAGATATAAGAGCCGTTTTCCTTAACCGTTGAGACTCATATTGTCAAGAGTTAATTAACACGTCCATGAGATGACTTCCAAGGTTTTCGAAATGGCAAGACCAAGTACTAACACTTTATGTATATAGTTATACAAACTAGTTGTGCTTATTTTTACCAAGTAATGGAAAACATTTAATTTCAATGATAACATATATTTTCAAGGTACGAGTGGTATAGATAGCATGTGCATGTTCATTCATTGTTTCACTTCATGATCTCAAGTAGTATTCATGCATTCATTAGGTAGCGGCTAGTGCACGCGCCTTGTTGTTTCCTAGTATTCCAAGTATTTCAAGTATTCCGAGTATTCCGAGCATTCATAGTATTCCAAGTTCATTGCATCATCACTTGAGGTGAGTTTTCATAGCCCCGTATACCTTTTAATTTGTTTTCAAATCCCACGGGGGAGAATATATTGCATCATTTTCGTACGAGCCTAAGTATCAAATTCCTTGTACATAGCTTAAGTTACCGCATTGCCTTATTTAAGTCCCCATACAATCATGGACCGTTAATTATGCTTAAGCGAGAGTGAGTGGATAGATCTATTGAGGGTGACGCCTCCATCCGTGTTGGTTAAACCAACAGTCAAGCGGATGCATTTCATTTTACATATACATAAGAGTGCCTGGCAAAACACTCTGGAGGGGCACATAATTCATGCAGTCAAGCTTCGGGGTCATGAGCTTAAGGCTATTGTACTATTTTTCACGTGACTTGGTCATGCATATTATACTTGTGGTTATCGTACAACATTTCATTTTATAAACCTATGATTTCTCACCAACTTTATGTTGACCGTTTTAGCAATGTATTTTCAGGTAACTAGCTAGCTTGTGTGGGCATGCATTGGACCATTTTGGAGTCGCGGGGTCGACTTGCATCATTTACTTTTATGCACTTATGTAAACGTTTGATCTATTATGGATTTGTTTTAAAAACTCGCAGCAACACTTTGGGACCTATGTTTTGTAAACTCTGATTTTATTAATGATCAAACGTGTATTTTTAAAACGACACTTTAGGTCGTTCAATATAACCATGTATGAGATGCCATGAAAGTCACATCCAGGTATTCAATTCCGCTGCCAATACAGGTAAATTCAGGGTGTGACACAAGTGAAGAAAAAGTTCTCAAGCCGAGGTACAAGATGAAGACAAAGTGCGTCAACTGCAGTCATCCTCAGCACTTGAAGAGCCGATGAAACCCTATCTTTATTTGTATTTGTACTAATAGGAAATGTTTATAAGTAATCCCTTATGTCTCCCCAAATGGGGGAAGATTGTTAGGAATCGTCCTAACACGTAAATGGAACGACATTTACGAGATTACATTAGCTATCTTGTTAAGCCAAAACACATGGACTAGTTATGTAATATTGCAATAGTTGTGAGTGTGTTAGGCTTTATATACCTCTCCATACTTCCATGGAGGGGTGAGACTTTGTGTAATTTTCCCTTTCATCCTTCTTTTCAATAAAACACATAGTTTTCCCTTCTCTCTCTACTATCTCTCTCTAACAATGGAGGTCTTATTCTTCCACATTACCCGACCTCCCGAATCTAAAAATCAACATAAACTACGATCCTAACAGTCCTTATGCTTATAACTTCTAAGAAATGTCAAAAATAGTCCCTAGACTTAATATTTTCATAAAATTACCATATATACCCCACGTCTAGACATGATAGGGAGGAAAGGGAATGTTGCCCTAGTCCTCACCTATAAATAGGACTTCATGTATTTCATTTATCTTGTTGGTTATTTCAATATCTAAAGGAAACTCTTGCACTTTATCTTTCTCATTTGTTATAATCAACCAAACTCTATTTCTCATCTCATTTCTATCATAATCATTACTTGTATTTACAATATGGTGACCTAACAAGTGGCATCAGAGCCAAGGTTACATATTTGTTGATTTTGTGGTTTTGTCTTGTCAAAGTTGTTACCTTTATGTTGTTTAGCCATGGTCCGTACTATTTTTCAATCATATTTTTTGGTTATTACACTTTTTGTTTGGTATCAAAATACTCTAAAAAGTCCAAACCTTTCTATAACAGTTTCATATATGTTTCGTGTGGCATAGCAGTCCCAAGTTAACAGCTTTATGTAACTCACATCTTTGTGACTTTTTGTACCAAAACCGTGATGATTTGTGGTCAAAAATGGTTTAGAATATGCTGAAAAAGTTGATATATGTTCTGAGTTATGGTCATTTTGATGGTCAAAAGTGGTAAAAAGGTTGAATTGGTGGTCAGAAACTCATCGGAATCTGGGAATAAGGGTGGCCGGAGTCTCATCGGAATATTCGCCGGAAAAAATTCAGAACTTCTTGTATAAGAAGTTCTCGATATGTACTTGTTATCGAGAACATAAAACCCTTAACTGTCGAAATCATGTTCTCGATACTGAGGTTCTCGATAACATGAATCATGTTCTCGAAAAACATGTTCTCGATAACTAGGTTCTCGAAAACTTAGGTTCTCGAAAATCAGGTTCTCGAAAACCAGGATCTCAATAAGTTAAAAGGTTCTCGATAAGCACAAAGTTCTCGAAAATTTTATCAGAGTGAAGATGAAGAGCAGACACGTTGACCACAACCAAAATACCCTTACTCCATTTTGACTTCAGTTCTATTGCATCATCAATCAATGACCTCTATAAGAACCAAAAAAAAAATTAAATTACAACGAGTGTTCAAGCTCACCAAATCCTATAACTAAACCTCAATCTAATCCAACACTATCATACACCATTCTCGTCATATCACTCACTAATCAAGGACTCAAACTGAAAAAGTAATAACAGTTATAAGATCTCAGCTTCTATCTCTTTTTGGTACTCAAAACTCGTCCAAAGACATAAACCAAAAAGAACAAATCATCATCGATCCAGTTGTTTTGAAGCTTAGCTTCATTGAATATCCGAACATAAGATAAAGAAAATAACAACTATGTTATTTCTTTTTTTCTTTGCTTCGTTAAATAAATCACAACAACAAAATAAATCACAACCACTTTCACCTACCCGAGACCACTAAATGATCTTGAAGCCTTCTAAAAGGACGTCTAGAATTAGTTTGAGCAGATATTTGATTACACAGAGGGTACGGTTATAAGATTTGAGATGCTCGATCTGTTGGGATTCAGTTATTGTTGATGATGAATTGATATTATGATGAAGGTGCTGAGATCGATTGACAATAATTTGTGAGATAAGATCTGGAAGATGAGGTTTGATGAGAGAAAACATAGAGTTGGTAGGCGGATGATATAAGGTGTAGTGGGGTTATCAAATGTTAAGATTTTTATATATCCGTGTGATAAGGGTTGCATCTGGATCAGGTTGTGATTAAATTGGGCCCGGGTTTAAATCTTTGAGTATTGGGTTTGGATTTGCATTATCCAGGTGGGCTTACAAGTTTAATTATGGACTGGGGTTATGTTTAATCAGATCTTATAGGATTATGCTATGGGCTAAAAATGAATTAATATCAAATGTTGTATACATTTTAGCATTTTTGGTCTATTATTTGGCACATGAGTGGTATTTTGGTTGTTTAAAATTTCACGGGGATACATTTTGACAAGATCGGGATATTCCATTACCAAAGTTCATTTAAACCGTCAAAAGGCTAGTTGTTTGAGCATTTAACCGCAACGGCGTTAATTCATTATCATTTATTTGAGGTTGAAGTGGAATTTCACGGGTGTGTGTACTTAGTATCTTGAAGATATCGGGGTTGGTTGGATGCATGATTTTTCGAGATCCTTGCTCGAGCTTTTGTCCGTACAAATGACAGAGACTTGAGTTGTCTAGTTATACATGATGTTTGTTGGGTTCTCAGTGTATAACTATCACTTTAAGGAGTTACGTTGTAGTGCTCAGGGTCACATGAAGTTGTGGATAATCAAGAGGTGATGTACATCTTATACTTGATGGTTGGTTGGTTGATGAGTATAGAGTACTTAGGGATTCGATGGGGTGCGAACTCTCTACACCGCTCTTAGTCATACATTAGTGCAAGTTTAAGTCACAAGTTCGGGCTATTTTACTTCGTTCTCAAGTTCATAATATTGGGTTTTCTCCATCAGTAGTCACTACAAAAAGCCGTCAAAAAGATAATGGGGTCGGTAAAGAGTTAGTTGAGAGGAGTATAAAAGAGTAGAGATGTTTATCAGCAGTTGATTCTCATGGGGCTAGTTATGGCACTACACACTTGTTTGGTTAATTGGACATATGGGGTTACGCTGCCTCCGATTCTCATCGTTAACATAGTGTGTATGCTTCTGATTTCAAAGAAGGCATCGTGGGGGAAGATAGAGTGGGTGTTCTTTGTTCTTCTTTGGCTTTTGATGATTTCTTTGCGAAAACACCCATTTTCCACGAGGATCTGTATTCAGGGGGAAGAAATGTGCACATCGAGGACGCATAATAGACTCACGTGATCGAGTTTACAATTTCATTACTACCGGAAGACCTCCGCAGAGATGATCAGTGGTTCAGTTTTGTGATTTTGGAGTAATCGTTTCGACTCTCGCGGATTGTGAAGTGCTAAGTAGCCTACATATGTGAGAATATCCTGCTGATTTCTTACATGTTACCCCCGAACGGAGCTTCCGTATTGAGCATAACCGTGATTAGTGACTAGTCAGATTTGCTTGGTGTGGTTTACTGTGTCATCTACAAATTCCGCTGCGTACTCAAAACTTCAAAAGTTAGAAGACATGTTGACTACATCAAAGTTTCGAATCTGTTGAAGACGGATGTCAGTTTGGGGGGAAGCTGATTCAGAAACTTCGCCAAAATGAAGTGTACGAAGAAGCCGCTAAAGACATGCAGCATGAATTGGGGGGAAGTTAATCCAGTTCATGCAAATTACATCATTTGCCTACAAGTTATCACAACCCGTAATTTCAGGTCATTTCCCAAAACTCGACATTTCACTATTCACCCATTACTATTCATCATTTACNACTCAAAACTTCAAAAGTTAGAAGACATGTTGACTACATCAAAGTTTCGAATCTGTTGAAGACGAATGTCAGTTTGGGGGGAAGCTGATTCAGAAACTTCGCCAAAATGAAGTGTACGAAGAAGCCGCTAAAGACATGCAACATGAATTGGGGGGAAGTTAATCCAGTTCATGCAAATTACATCATTTGCCTACAAGTGAAGAAAAAGTTCTCAAGCCGAGGTACAAGATGAAGACAAAGTGCGTCAACTGCAGTCATCCTCAGCACTTGAAGAGCCGATGAAACCCTTTCTTTATTTGTATTTGTACTAATAGGAAATGTTGTGAGTAATCTCTTATGTCACCCCATTGGGGGGAGATTGTTAGGAATCGTCCTAACACGTAAATGGAACGACATTTACGAGATTACATTAGCTATCTTGTTAAGCCAAAACACATGGACTAGTTATGTAATATTGCAATAGTTGTGAGTGTGTTAGGCTTTATATACCTCTCCATACTTCCATGGAGTGGTGAGACTTTGTGTAATTTTCCCTTTCATCCTTATTTTCAATAAAACACATAGTTTTCCCTTCTCTCTCTACTTTCTCTCTCTAACAATGGAGGTATTATTCTTCCACATTACCCGACCTCCCGAATCCACAAATCAACATAAACTACGATCCTAACAGTCCTTATGCTTATAAATTCTAAGAAATGTCAAAAATAGTCCCTAGACTTAATATTTTCATAAAATTACCATATATACCCCTATGCATAGAAACCTTTGCAAAACTAGTCCTAATTCTATGCAAACTATGTTTTTATAAAACAAAAAGTTTTCCTAGCTTATGTTTAACTAATATTAACTTATCTAAGTTACCTAAGTCAGATTTTAGCTTATGTAAAAGGCTTATAGCATGTAAAAGGCATTTCGACTCTATTTAGGGTTTTAAAATGAAAACTAGCTGTTGGGATATAAAGTCTAAGTACTGATGAAAGTCAAAGTACTGCTCGAATGAAAACAAGTCAAAGTACTGCTAATGTAAAAGGACTGACATGCAAATCATACAAAACGTTTAAGGATTATTGTGTAAATCTAGAATGTTCTAAGTTAGAGTTAGTTTACTTGTCGTTCAAGTATTGTAAACCGACTAGGGTTTTCCTTATGCCTATAAAAGGATCCCTAGGTTGGCATTAGTAATATACGATTTTAGAGATACAAGCAATTTCGATATTAGAGTTATTAGGGTTATTAGTGAATTTGTGTATCAAAGCAGGTTCAAAGTTTTAATATAATCAAAGTTCTTTGATAATTCTTCTTAGCTTTGTTGAAGTAGATTCCGCATACTTAACAGAGTTATTCAGTGTTTCATTGTTAGTAGTTTAGGATTTATCCAAGATTACTAAATCCTTACAAGCTACATAGTTAGTTTGGTCAGAGTACATCGATCCAACAAGTGGTATCAGAGCTTGTGTGGAAACTCTGATTAAGAAGAAATCCTTGAAAACCGATTTAACAAACCCTAAAGAGGACGACTGAAGCTGCACCAATCCCATCCATCACCTCACTCAGAATTCCTATCATCAAGAAAGGAGAATATGATCTCTGGAGCATGAAGATGAGGCAGTACATTGCTATTACAGACCATGCTCTATGGGATGTAATTTTTAATGGTAATATGGTTATTGAAGAACCTGAAGCAGTTCCAGGACAACCTAAACCACCTCTACCACAAGTGCCAGCAGCTACAAAAAGAAATCAAGATAAGGCTCTCAGCATACTGTTTTCTGCTATTCCTGATGGTCACCTACTCAAGTTTCATGATGCTAACGATGCAAAACAATTATGGGCTGCAATCAAGACAAGGTTTGGAGGTAATGATGCTTCCAAGAAGATGCATAGAAACTTATTGAAGCAACAATTTGAAACATTCACTGTTGGTGAAAGAGAAGGTCTTGATGCTGCTTATGATAGATTCCAAAATCTTCTTAGCATGCTAGAATTATATGGAGCAGAGGTAACAGTTGAAGATGCAAACTTGAAGTTCTTAAGGAGTCTACCATCTGTATGGCATGTGGTTGCTACTATGATCAGAAGACAACCTGGTTTGGATTCTATGGACTTTGATGATCTCTATAACAACTTAAAGGTGTATGAGCATGAGATGAATGGTCAAATAAGTTCAAAATCACATAACATTGCTTTTGTGTCTTCTAAAAACAGAAGCAGTACTTCCACTAAAAGTACTGCTTATCCTGTTCAAAGTACTGTTGGTGAAAAATAGCATGTTTGCACAACCATGACCTCTACCACTTCCTCACCATCAAACATCATGAATTCTGATGATGTAGTATGTTCTTTCTTTGCTCAACAAGCCACTTTACCTGTTACTTATGAAGAAGATTTGTTGCAAATTGAAGAAGATGATCTAGAAGAGATTGACATACGATGGCAAGTTGCCATGATAACTGCAAGGATCAAGAAGTTCATGAAGAAAACAGGAAGAGGTATTGACTTCAAAGCCAAACAGGGTATAGCATTTGATAAGTCTAAGATTGAATGCTTTAATTGTCAAAGGCCTGGACACTTTGCAAGGGAATGCAAGTTTGCTAAATATCAAGAAAATAGGATGATTGAGAAGCCCAAGGTTGAAATCAAGGAGGTTCCTATTACTAAAACTAAACCCAAAGCATTGGTAGCTCAAGAAAATCTATCAGAGGTTGACTGGAGTGCTGAATTTGATGATGAACCAGTCACCTACTGTAATGTTGCATTTGAAAACTGGAGCACAACCTTTGATGAAGAACCAGGATTTGCTGCTTTGGAAACAAGAGATGGTCTTGGAAGCTGATTGAGCATGGGAAGTGAAGATGAACCATTTCTGCCTCTATGGTAGCACTTCACCAAGTCACCCACTACT
>LBNU01012011.1:140232-173060 GCA_014162995.1 Artemisia annua
TCTACGGGGATTGATCGTTCCTCGCAGGAATAGGTTCGTTAGCTAAAGGCTACTCAATCCAGTCTGAAGGGGTGAGGAAGATCTTTTGTATTCTTTATATGTATGAAAGCAGTAAAATCTCTGGTTTGGAGGAGAGGCGGAATAGTTGCTAGCTCAGACTAACCCAATTATCTACCTTTTAATCTGACTTTATATTTGTACTTTTGGTTTTTAAGAAAATCAGTGGTTGAGAGTAGTAGTTACTTAGATTTCATTACTCCTAACTATCTTTTACCATTAATAGTATGTTGAATTTGACTGGAATGATGGGTGTATTCTTAACAAGTCATAGGGAGTGCCGTTCAATTCCCTAAACTCTATAATTCCTACACTCACTCTATGACGATACTCAAGCATCCTACTCATGAGCTCACCGATAGCAACCTATGCATGAAATACTACCTATAAACTCGAGGTTAACGCCACCATACGATTCATCGTTTCTTAAAAGACTCCAAGCTTTTATACCGTATAGGAGCAGTAGGCCAGTTTCTCAAGTCTAACGTAGATGAAACATTCACCCAAACCACATCACACATACACACACATGATAATTCAATAGTTAGGTTTCATTAGATCTAAGCAAACACAAAGTAAATGCCTAGCACTGTTGAAAGAAAGACAAGCACAAGTATTATATCACACAACACATCAGACAATATTGTTGAATAAAGACTTATCTTGGATTAAACTGCAAGTTAGAGGGGTGAGGATACCCTCTGAAGGTCTGTACATACACGTACTAGGTTTAAACCCTAAAATTCCACCCAAGAATTCCATTTCAAAAATAAGAAAAAACGTCTATATATAAGAATAACGCGGCTGACGCGTCACCCAATAGGTGACTCGTAGCTCGGCGCGAATTAGGTTTCCTGACGGCCATTGATTGACGTGGTTCAGTAAGTGCTGGTTCAGATCTGACGCCTTGTTGACGTTCCGTCACAATACACTACGAAACTCTCTGATCGTCACGAGTCTTTTTCCACTTCTGGACTTCACTGGTTCCTGACGGCGTCACTTAGTAGAGTGTGACGGCGCCACCTTCAGAATCTTTTTCCCAAGGCTTTAAGTTTTTGTTGTTTGATCCGCACTGTTTCACTCGAAAACGCCCGAAAATGCTTCTTTGTTTTTCATGCACTTATGTATCGTTTGATCAAACTTGTACTTGTTTTCAAAACTTGCAACTTACATTGGGACCTATGTTTGTAAACTCTGATTTTTATTTATGATCAAACGTGTATTTTCTAAACGACACTTTAGGTCGTTCAATATAATCTAGTGATGGGATGCCATGAAAGTTACACCCGGGTATTCAAATCCGCTGCCCATAACAGGTAAATTCAGGGTGTGACAGAATTGTACTTGAAGATGTTAGAACCCTATCTATTTTCTATGGTTTTGATTTTGATTTTGATTTTGATTTTGGGGGAAAAGGATGGGTGTGGCTGAATTAGTAGTGAAAGGTTGGAGAGAGGGATTTGAATTAGTGAAAGGTTGGAGAGAGGGATCTAAAAGTGTGATTTTGAATTTGGGGGAAAATTAGATCGGGAAATAATGAAAATATTTGGGGGATGATCAAATTTTGGGGAAAATTTTGGGCAAGCAAACATATACAAAAATTTAGGCACACGTATATTCATTTATGTGACCATATGTATCGAATTTTGGTTACACTTAATCATTTATGTCTATGGTTTAGTGTGACCATATATGACATTTGGTCACACTCTTCAAGTGTGTGATATATATTTGTCACTCTTAAATGCATTTCGTAACTAACGCTTCAAACTGAATTTTTAGTTGTCACACATTTCAAATTCATATGTGGCTAACTATTCAGCAAAGAATAGCAGTCACGTTTATATAATGTGTGACAAACTTGACTATATAATTTAGCTACATACACAATTACTTCATGTGACCATATATCTATTTTGGTCACACTCTTCAATTGTGTGACATATATTTGTCACATAAGTATATCTGTAGTGTGACTAATGTTTAAAGCTGATTTGTATCGGTCACACGTTCCGAATTAAAAGTGACTAAATGATCGAAAAATATTTACCAGTTACCCTATAGTCACATAAATACACAAATGTGTGACATATATCTTCCGAAATGGTCACACAAGTTGGATAGAGTGTGGTTGTTTATTTTATTTTCATACATTTAGTCACGTAAATATGTTACAGTGTGACCGTTTGAAATCGACCATGTGTGACGATAGGCCATTTTTGTACTAGTGTAAAGTCCCGTGCCATTATTGAATGACATTTCTAGGACCGTAAATGTTATCGATAAATAGAAGACATGCATAAAGAAGAACTATTTTTGGTATTTTTGAGTTTTTCTAATTTTTAAGGTTTCTATAGGTTTTATAATTTTCTATTTTCTTTTTGGTTTTAAACTATATACAATGATATGTGAAGTGAATCCATTACTCCTCATTCTCTTCCTGAAGGCTTTTGAGTAACTCTGGTGTAAGGCTCTTCATTCCAAGGCGCGGAAGAATAAATTGAAATCGTTCTCTTTGAAGTGCCTTAGTAAAAATATCAGCCAGCTGAAACTCTGTCCTCACGAAGTAAAGCTCCACAACCCCTTTCTCAACTTGTTCCCTGATGAAGTGATGCTTAATATCAATGTGCTTTGATTTGGAGTGCTGGACGTTGTTGTAGCAAAGAGCAATTGTACTTTTGTTGTCACAATACATCAGAATCTTGTTGTAAGCAAAGCCATAGTCCGATAGTTGAGATCTCATCCCCAAGATTTGAGCACAGCATGAAGACATGGCAATGTATTCAGCTTCGATGGAGGATATTGATGTTCTCATTTGCCGTTTAGATGACCAGCTGACAAGTTTGTCTCCAAGAAATTGAGCACCTCCTGATGTACTTCGACGAGTATCTTGACACCCAACATGGTCTGCATCTGAGTAGGCTGTGAGAGCCATAGCAGTGTCCTTTGGGTACCAGCGACCCATGTGAATAGTCCCTTGAAGATACCTAAAAACCCTCTTGACTGCCTCCAAGTGCTTTTTGGTTGGCTTGGATTGATACCGAGCACACATGCATACAACAAATAGAAGATCTGGCCTACTAGGAGTGAGGTACATTAAGGATCCAATCATGCTTCGGTACTTAGTTTGGTCGACTGGGATCCCTGAGACGTCTTCATCCAATTTTGATCTTTTAACCATAGGGGTGTCAACAGAGTCACTTGACTCAAATCCAAACTTCTTCAAGATTTCATTAGCATACTTGGATTGATTGATGAAAATGCCGTTGGGGTTTTGAGAGATTTGTAACCCCAAGAAGAATGAAATTTGTCCCATCATGGACATTTGGAACTCAGAGTTCATCTCTTTTGAAAAAAGATCACATTCGATAGGGTCAGAAGAGGCAAAGATAATGTCATCTACGTAGATTTGAACATGAAGAAGGTGTTTGCCCGATTTTCTGGTGAAACGTTTAGGATCAACAACACCCTTGGAGAACTTGTTAGCTAGAAGAAACTTGGACAATGTGTCATACCACGCCCTAGGAGCCTGCTTTAGGCCATAGAGGGCCTTCTTCAAGCGATAGACGTGATTAGGACGCTCAAGGTCCACGAATCCTTCTGGCTGACTTACATAGACCACCTCTTTGAACTTACCATTTAAGAATGTTGTCTTAACATCCATTTGGTAGNAACTTGGACAATGTGTCATACCACGCCCTAGGAGCCTGCTTTAGGCCATAGAGGGCCTTCTTCAAGCGATAGACGTGATTAGGACGCTCAAGGTCCACGAATCCTTCTGGCTGACTTACATAGACCACCTCTTTGAACTTACCATTTAAGAATGTTGTCTTAACATCCATTTGGTAGACAACCATATTTTAACTGCAGCATTAGCAAGAAAGATTCTTATGGCTTCAATTCGAGCAACAGGTGCGAATGATTCTTCAAAGTCTATGCCTTCTTCTTGACGGTATCATTTGGCTACAAGCCGAGCCTTGTTTTTCAGAATGTCACCATGCTCATCAAGCTTCACTTTGAATATCCACTTGAGAGCGATAATCATAGCACAATCTGGTGGAGGCACTAATTCCCATACTTCAAGTCGATCAAATTCATGAATTTCTTCTTGCATTGCAGTAAACCAGGAGCCTTTAGACAATGCATCTTTGAAGTCCTTGGGTTCGGCTTTGGCTAACATGGAATTGAAGAAGCACCATAAGGCATCGATGGCAAGTTGCTTTCCTGTCGATACCGGTCGAGAGGGGTTCCCAATGATGTTGTCAATAGGATGATCATTTGTCCATTTTCTGAGATGCTCATGTGGTTGAGGGTAGGGAATTGATGATGCTGTGTTAGTATCCCCTGATGATGCCGTATCATTTGTTGGGTCAGGGGTAAAGATGTTCACGAATGGAGCATCATCACCAGAAGCAAAAAGGATCTACTTCAAAAGAATTATCAATTGCAACACCTTGATGTATAGAAGACGACTGAAGGTTAGATGATGCTTGTGAATTACTAGTAGATGGTGCATCTTGACTGTGTGAGACGGACATAGATGGACCATTTGAGTTGTGTGGAACTAGAGCTTCGACAACTGGAGGCAATGGTGGAACTTCATTACTAGCATTAGTAGTTGGAGGCTCAAAGTATTCATCAAACATAGNGACTGAAGGTTAGATGATGCTTGTGAATTACTAGTAGATGGTGCATCTTGACTGTGTGAGACGGACATAGATGGACCATTTGAGTTGTGTGGAACTAGAGCTTCGACAACTGGAGGCAATGGTGGAACTTCATTACTAGCATTAGTAGTTGGAGGCTCAAAGTATTCATCAAACATAGGATCAAAAAGACTCTTCAATTCATCAGTTGTGGGTGGTACATAAGGTGATGCAGGAGTGGGATGATGTACAAGTCCTGAACTGATTGGTCCAGGAGACAAAAGATTTAGTTCAGGTCCAGAACTGGTGTGTCCCGGAACTAGTTGCTCAGTCAGCACATCAAATGTAACATGAATAGTTTCCATGATTTGTCGCGTTCTTTTGTTGTAGATTCGGTATCCCTTGCGATCTGGTGCATATCCAACAAAGACTGCAATATCTGCTTGAGCCTTAAGTTTACCAAAGTCTTCACTGTCATTGGTTGGGTAACATAGTGCACCAAACACACGTAGGAAGGAGAGGTCAGGCTTTCTTAGATGCACTAGTTCATAAGGAGTTTTGTTGTGGAGAGGATATATCAAAGATCGGTTTTAAGTGTAGCAAGTAGTTGCAATAGCCTCTGCCCAAAGAAACATTGGAGTTCTGGNTTGAGCCTTAAGTTTACCAAAGTCTTCACTGTCATTGGTTGGGTAACATAGTGCACCAAACACACGTAGGAAGGAGAGGTCAGGCTTTCTTAGATGCACTAGTTCATAAGGAGTTTTGTTGTGGAGAGGATATATCAAAGATCGGTTTTAAGTGTAGCAAGTAGTTGCAATAGCCTCTGCCCAAAGAAACATTGGAGTTCTGGAAAATATCAGCATGGTTCGAGCAGCTTCAACAAGGGTATGGTTTTGTCTTTCAAGAACTCCATTTTGCTGAGGCGTGCGTGGAACACTCCTTTGGTGACTTATCCCAATACTTTCATAAAACTGAGTAAGTTGTTGGTTAACAAACTCAGTTCCATTGTCTGTGCAGATGAATCTGACAGTTTTGTTAAGTCTAACTTGCAGTTGCTTGATGATTTTTATGATAATCTCTGGAGTTTCATACTTTGATCTCAAAAACTTCACCCATGTAAACCTAGAGTAATCATCTACAATGACCAGAACGTATCTCTTCCCATTGATACTTTGCACTCTTATTGGACCGCACTGATCCATGTGAAGGGTATGAAGAACTTTCGTAATGGTGTTGACAGTTTTGGGTTTCTGAGTGTGTTTCTTGCTTTTTCCCAATTGACAGGCCGAACAAAGATGATCTTTTTCATATTTCAATCTGGGCATGCCTCGAACAAGATCTTTGCGTGTAAGTTCATTAATAGTACCAAAGTTCAAGTGGTTTAACCGACGATGCCATAGCCATGATTTGTTCTTCGAGGCATTAGAAAGCAAGAAAATGGGAGAGGATCGCATCATGTCTTGGATAGAGATGCTATAAAGATTCGTGCCACGACTGGCTTTAAGTAGGTCAATACCATCTAATTCTCTAACAAAGCATGTATATTTCCTGAATGCAACTTCGAGATCGGAATCACAAAATTGACCAACAAAAAATAGATTGTGCCCAAGTCCCTCTACATAATACACTCTGGAGATTACGGTGTCACCAAACACATAGTCTCCATAACCCATAATTTCCCCAAAATGGTCGTTCCCGAATCTAACTGTCCCGATAAACTTCTTCATGAAATTCTTGAGCTGTGAGCGATCCCCGGTCATATGTTTCGACCAGCCTGAGTCCAAATACCAAAGGACGATTTGTACGACCTCAGAGATGGTAGGTGCTTTGGAAGGACTGGATTGTTATGCTGAAGAAGCTGTAGAAGATAGATTTTCCATGAAGATGGTTTGTGCAGTGGGTTCATCATTAACATCTGAGTCGAAGGCATCATAGTCATCAGCTTGGAATATGTTGGGATCATTAAGTGCCAAGTCTTGTACCGGTTGGTTATCAACATTTGCATCAAATGTGTTCCCTTCATTACCAGCAAGGAATAGTAACTCCTCTTCATCCAATGCTGCTCCATTCTCTTATGCTTGCATCAGCAGCATCTTATCCTTGAAGTACTTCGAGTTTTGGGGACGCTTTGGTTCATTGCAGTTCCTTGCAATGTGACCCAATCCTACACAGTTGTAATATTTGGGTTGCCTAGCTTGCCCCTGAAGTGCATTCCCTACTCTGTTCTGCACATTCCCTCGAGTACCATTCCTTTGATTCACATTTTGTCTTTCTTGAACATTTTGCACCACAACCCTCCCGTCTTCCACAATTGTTTGATTGCGTGGATTGGATGAAACTCGAAGTTGGTTGTTGGTTTGAGGAAGGGTTGCTCTGAACTGCTGGGCAAGTAAGGAAACTTGGTTTGTGAGGTTATCAATCATCATATCAGTATGAGAGTATCCTGAGTCCAGATGAGTGTTCACAGTAGAAGGTGGGAGCACTGATGATTGACCGAGTGATGTCTGAGGCATTGGTGAAGAAGGGTTGTAAAGAACTTGTTCATTTGAGGGTTGACTGAGATGTTGAACATTTGAGACAAATGCAAGTGAAGCATTTTAATCAATTGTGTTTGTTGTTGGATTAAGTTTTTCCCTCATCAGACGATCATAATTAGCATGTTTTTCATGTTGTTGAAGATGTGCATACAGCTGTTCATGGTTGGTATCTCTCAGCCCTTTGTTGAGTTTCACAACTTTCACAATCCTATCCCATTTGGGTGCCATGTTGTTCACAAATTTGGAGTTTAGTTGAATGTTAGGCATTGTCATCTTAATGATTCTCATATCATTCACAAGCTTGTGCAACCTGACATAGTAGTCAGTGATGCTCTCTCCTGGGTTCTGCTTGAAATGCTCAAATTCATCATACAACTGGGATTCACGATCTTCTTTGGTTAATTCTGACCCAGCAAGAAGCATTTTGACATTGTCCCACACTGCTTTGGCTTCAATGTTGTAATTGATGAACTTGTAGACATCTTTAAGAAGCCCTTGAATGACAATGTTTGAAGCTCTAATGTCAGCATCATAACCTTCTTCTCGTCTTCAGTAAGATCATCGTAAGTGCGAGGTCTAGCAAGTCCAACAACGGCAGGTTGATTTTCACCAGCTGAAACAGTGTCTCTAATGGTGCCCAGTTGAAAGGGTCCTTCATCAATGGATTTCAGTATGTTGACCCCATTCTCTTTTATTAGGAAGTAGAGTCGAATTCTTTGTGCCCATGACTCATAATCCGTCTTATCTAGTGTGACAACTGTGAATTTTCGGTTCATTATTTTACTATTTATATTGATTTATTATCATATAAGTAAATTTACGTTTACCGCACCCACAATTTTTGGACTCATTTTTTTATATATAATAAATTATATTTATTATTACTTATATTTCATTTTTAAACTATTCCGAACTCATTTTATTTGAAAACGAGAGATTATCTCGTTAAAACGTGAAAAACTAGACGCAGCGCGTACCAACACGATGATGATTAATTTTTATTTTTAATTATCATAAAATATTTTAATAAACATATTAAAATAAGTTATTAATTATTTTATAAGAACGTTTTCTATAAACGCAAATTTTTGGGTTTCTTTTGTATTTTTACGGACCAAGCATACCCGTGATACCGGGTATACACTTAAAAATAAAACAAATAAATAAGCCCCTTCTTTTCTTTCTTTTTTATATCGATAAAACCTCCTGCTCCTCCTTCTTGTTCGACTACAGCAGCAACCAACAATATCTCCATCAATTTTATCCATCATCTCCATCAAGAATTGAATCTAGAGTCATTCATAACCTCGGGTTTAATTTCAATCCAATCAAGGGGTGATTAGTTACGAATTACGTGGGTTGTTTACATCTCCAAATAGGTTTTTCACTAACTTTCAATCCTATCTTTTTAATTTTTCAATTGGATGGTTAATTTGCATGTTATGAATTTTTGAAGTTTTTAAAACGAATCGAAGGACCATTTAGGGCTGTAGAAATTGAATTGGGTATATGGTTCTTTTGTGAAAATTAATAGTTAAATCATGGTGGTTAATTTGGTTAAATAAAAAGGCTATTTGCAAAATTTCTTATTTTTGGCTTATTAGCTTATTTGGAGTGCTTATTGTGTTTTTATAGCTTTTAAGGGTGTTTGATTATTCGTCGCTGTAAACCACAGGATTATGTATGTTTGGTTTTGCCTTGTTTTCATTTTGGATTATGTGAATTTATATTTTGGACTAAATATCTTGTTGTCAGAAATTAAAATCATAGGATTCGGGTGACTTAAAAATGTTTTGGCAAGCTAAAAGGTTAATTTTTGGATAAATTATTTTGTATAGATAAATTTTCGTATAAAGAACGTCGAAAACGGACATATAACGAAAAAGATACGGCCGATTTAAATTGACAAAATACAAAAATTTTGACAGCAATTTCATAAATTAACTTGCTGATATAACTTTTAAAACGAGGTTTCGGACCATTTCTAGTCCGAACCGGCTTAAATGTAAAACACGAAAGTTGTCCGAAATGATGTTTTACTAAAGACAACGAGCGATTTTTAAGCTTTAAAGTGTAAAACTAGGGATTTAACTTTGGTCAAAGTCGGACAATTTTTCTGAAAAAGTCAAAGTGCCATTGCTGATGGGAAATTAAATTAGTGTTTTTAAGTGTTTTCGAGTCCGTTTGAACTTTGAAAACCTTAGCGAATGCTATTGTATCACTTATAAATTATTAGGGAGCGTTAGAAACATTATAAAGACGACATTTCAAAAGCGTAAGGGTTTATTAAATTCCATATAGGAGTGTTTGGAATAGCTTAAACTTAAGTATATAATCTGTCGTAATTTTATTCAGTATGAACAGTAGTTATAAAATATTTTTTGACATCGTATAATCTTAAAAATATGTTAGTACACTTAATTACCTTTCCGGTGATATAAAGAACGTAAAAATCGTACTTAAAACGAGAAAGTTATGACCAAACAAAGTTTAGTGAAACTTATATATATTTTGACAGCTTTTGTAAAATAATACATCAGGTCCAGATTTAAAACGGGATTTTGACCTCTTTCGGGTCCGTTTCGGCCAAAACTTATAAAATGAAACTTGTCCGGAATGATATTTTACCTTAATTAGCGACCTTTCTTTTGACATGAAAATGTTTATTTTGTTAGTTTCATTAACATTAGTATAATGCACTTTTGGTTTTCACAAACCAAAAATGGGCGTTTTTAGTTGGACATTTTAACTATATAGATTTGTCGAATTGTTTTAAAGTGGAAAATATTGATTTTGTAAATATGAGAAACGTTATATAAACGAATAGGTCATGCCGAAATTTTTAAAAATCCTTATACTTAGTAATTTTCACAACATTTCTTTTATTTGCTCATTTTTGTTTTATATAATACATACCATGTATTTTACTTTCGCTTATTCTTCATATGTAATATATAAGGCTTATATTACATACTTGGTATTATTTTCATGATTTATTTTATTTAACCAACCACCAAACTAAAACTGGAAATCTAAATCTTTTATCAACATGCAACATTGATGTAACCATCCTTCGAAAACTTAATTTTATTATTCTATTCTTAACGTGTCCTAACCGTTAAGATAAACATTATCTTCTAGATCGAGTCGTCCGATTATTGTTGTGCTGTGCTCCTTGATTTTCTGCTTATGTTTTTTGCTCATTCACTTCGAGGTGAGTTCATAGCCCCACCTTTTACTCGTTTAACTGTTTACAAATTCCATGGGGGAGATACATGCTACTTACTTTTACTATGATCACAATTGCTTGAAAACTGTATTCTAAACTGAATGTATTATTGACACTAAGTACTACTATTGCCATGAAGTCCCCACGTCATGAATCGTTAATCACTAGGAGTAGTGAGCGCGAATATTGTGAATAGATCTATTGGGATTGAACTCCCCCGTCCGGGTAGGACGCACTATATTTGAGGTCTCTAGGTGCTTGGCAAGGCAACTACCAGGGCAAATTTACATACATATTTCTTAAGGCGTGGATGTCATGAGCTTAGTGTAATAATACATTTTATGGACGTATAACAACGTAGCCCATCGTATCTTAAACTGAATTATATTGTGATCAACTGTTTATTTAATTAAAGTCTATGGATTCACTCAACCTTTGTATTGACTTTTTAGCATGTTTTATCTTAGGTCTCTATTAGCTGGCATGTGACGGCGCACGGATATATTTTGAAGACAATGCATCATTATCATTCGATAAAATCTTTTAAAGTTTATGTTATATCTTTTAAGTTTTATAAACTTGTCGGGACCTCTTTGTAAACTCTGATGTTTTGTTAAATCGAATGATAAATTATTTCAAAACATCTCATTTTAGAGTCGTTTTCTGTAACTTGTACTGTGTGCTAAGAAGTAATACCACAGTGACACTATCTTCCGCTGCGATAATTTTGGGGGTGTTACAGATTGGTATCAGAGCATGAGTTATAGAGAACTAGGTTGCATTTGACCCTAGACTATAACTACATCTTACATTTTAACCTGTAACACTCATTATTGTCTTTCATATTCCGTGTGCCATGCCTACTCTTACATTCTTGTGATCTATGAAACTATTTCTCAGACATTGTAGTTGATTACAATGGTCTCATTCACTATTATGACATTGTGAGTTTACAATGGCCTCTCTACTTCTCAGACATTGTGAGCTGCACAATGGTCTCGTTTACTTCTCAGACATTGTGAGCTATCTCTCTTATTTCTCAGACATTGTATGTGATTACAATGGTCTCTAAACACTTTCATAACCATATGTTATACCATTACTTATGTTGATGGAACTCGTTACTGTTTATCAACTTCTCTGGATTTTCTCAATCCCCGTGCATTTATATTTTCTGAGCATTTCTGCTTATTTTCTGAAACATCACTATTGATACTATTTAAAGACTATTTGTATACACTTAAATTACACTCTACTACGTATGTCTATTTACCTTGTCAATTTCTCTACCATTTTATAAACACCTTTTTTGTTATCATATAAACTATTCTATCACCACATTATAAACCAATTTACTACCCTCATATAAATTACCACACTAATACCTTATAAACTAATAACACAAATTGACTATTTTGTCACCCCTTTACAAATCATTTGGTAATTACCTTATAAAACTAGTTTACTACCATCTTTTAAACCATTTTCGCTAAACTTTTAATACACTGCTTGCCATTTACCATCATCTATAAACTAAATCACTGATATACTACTATTATATAAATTGTTTTGGACTAGTTCCGAATAAACTATTTGTTATCATCTTACAAATCATCCTGTCATTTGCCGAATTTGTCACCATCCTATAAACCATTTTGTTGCTTCTTAAAAGTTACTCTACCCCATCTCTCATTAACTTGAAACATTGATTTATTATTACCTCATGAACTATATTGTTATTGTTTTATTGTTCGTCATTTTCCTATAATTCTTATAAACTGATTCACCATCTATAAAACCTGAGGTGTTGGAACTATTTGCGGTCGAGAAGCAACTCCCGAGCTCATATAACGGACATGTAAACCTCCAACTTGAAACCGATTCTGTGTTATCGCTTAAAACCTTGTTTAACAAGTTCTTCTTTACAAAAGCTGAAGTTCAGCAACTTTCTCTACATTTTATCAAGTTCTCTTCCGAAACCTTCATTGTTAAAGGTCCGTGATTCTGGCCCGATGTGGACAATGGACATATTACAAGTATAACTAAATTGAGTATTTCAAAATTCATCGAGCCTAGAATAAATATATGCTGGTTACTTATATTTAATCTAGGGACAGTGGAACATAGACTGACCACCTATGTTCGACTTAAAAATGAATTTTAAGATACTGGAAATAGTTATATTAAGGATATGTTCTGACTTGGTTTCCGAGAATCACAAAATTCTTGTGTGAGTATAAACAATTCAACGATATTCATACAATCGAGCACAACAACTAAGCAGACTCTTACTCTGTCCTTATCCTGTGTAGTCAACCTTACTCTACACCATATTCCGAGTCGACGAGAATTGAACGACATCGCTTGTTATTCTAGACTTCATCCTTTACGAGTAACCACACCTCCTCACTGACATCGCTTCGGCACTAACACTAATCGAATCATGAGGACGTGATTCCTTTTAACGGATGGGTGATGTGACAACTGTGAATTTTTGGTTCATTATTTTACTATTTATATTGATTTATTATCATATAAGTAAATTTACGTTTACCGCACCCACAATTTTTTGGACTCATTTTTTTTATATATAATAAATTATATTTATTAATACTTATATTTCATTTTTAAACTATTCCGAACTCATTTTATTTGAAAACGAGAGATTATCTCGTTAAAACGTGAAAAATTAGACGCAGCGCGTACCAACACGATGATGATTAATTTTTATATTTAATTATCATAAAATATTTTAATAAACATATTAAAATAAGTTATTAATTATTTTATAAGAACGTTTTCCATAAACGCAAATTTTCGGGTTTCTTTTGTATTTTTACGGACCAAGCATACCCGTGATACCGGGTATACACTTAAAAATAAAACAAATAAATAAACCCCTTATTTTCTTTCTTGTTTATATCGACAAAGCCTCCTGCTCCTCCTTCTTGTTCGACTACAGCAGCAACCAACAATTTCTCCATTAATTTTATGCATCATCTCCATCAAGAATTGAATCTAGAGTCATTCATAACCTCGGGTTTAATTTCAATCCAATCAAGGGTGTGATTAGTTACGAATTACGTGGGTTGTTTACATCTCCAAATAGGTTTTTCACTAACTTTCAATCCTATCTTTTTAATTTTTCAATTGGATGGTTAATTTGCATGTTATGAATTTTTGAAGTTTTTAAAACGAATCGAAGGACCATTTAGGGCTGTAGAAATTGAATTGGGTATATGTTTCTTTTGTGAAAATTAGTAGTTAAATCATGGTGGTTAATTAGGTTAAATAAAAAGGCTATTTGCAAAATTTCTTATTTTTGGCTTATTAGCTTATTTGGAGTGCTTATTGTGTTTTTACAGCTTTTAAGGGTGTTTGATTGTTCGTCGCTGTAAACCACAGGATTATGTGTGTTTGGTTTTGCCTTTGTTTTCATTTTGGATTATGTGAATTTATATTTTGGACTAAATATCTTGCTGTCAGAAATTAAATCATAGGATTCGGGTGACTTAAAAATGTTTTGGCAAGCTAAAAGGTTAATTTTTGGATAACTTATTTTGTATAGATAAATTTTTGTATAAAGAACGTCGAAAATGGACATATAACGAAAAAGATACGGCCGATATAAGATTGACAAAATACAAAAAATTTGACAGCAATTTCATAAATTAACTTGCTGATATAACTTTTAAAACGAGGTTTCGGACCATTTCTAGTCCGAACCGGCTTAAATGTAAAACACGAAAGTTGTCCGAAATGATGTTTTACTAAAGACAGCGAGAGATTTTTAAGCTTGAAAGTGTAAAACTAGGGATTTAACTTTGGTCAAAGTCGGACAATTTTTCTGAAAAAGTCAAAGTGCCATTGCTAATGGGAAATTAAATTAGTGTTTTTAAGTGTTTTCGAGTCCGTTTGAACTTTGAAAACCTTAGCGAATGCTATTGTATCACTTATAAATTATTAGGGAGCGTTAGAAACATTATAAAGACGACATTTCAAAAGCGTAAGGGTTTATTAAAGTCCATATAGGAGTGTTTGGAATAGCTTAAACTTAAGTATATAATCTGCTGTCGTAATTTTATTCAGTATGAGCTGTAGTTATAAAATATTTTTTGACATCGTATAATCTTAAAAATATGTTAGTACACTTAATTACCTTTCCGGGGATATAAAGAACGTAAAAATCGGAATTAAAACGAGAAAGTTATGACCAAACAAAGTTTAGTGAAACTTATATATATTTTGACAGCTTTTGTAAAATAATATCAGGTCCAGATTTAAAACGGGATTTTGACCTCTTTCGGGTCCGTTTCGGCCAAAACTTATAAAATGAAACTTGTCTGGAATGATATTTTACCTAAAGTAGCGACCTTTCTTTTGACATGAAAATGTTAATTTTGTTAGTTTCATTAACATTAGTATAATGCACTTTTGGTTTTCACAAACAAAAAATGGGCGTTTTTAGTTGGATATTTTAACTATATAGATTTGTCGAATTGTTTTAAAGTGGAAAATATTGATTTTGTAAATATGGGAAACGTTATATAAACGAATAGGTCATGCCGAAATTTTTAAAAATCCTTATACTTTGTAATTTTCACAACATTTCTTTTATTTGCTCATTTTTGTTTTATATAATACATGCCATGTATTTTACTTTCGCTTATTCTTCATATGTAATATATAAGGCGTATGTTACATACTTGGTATTATTTTCATGATTTATTTTATTTAACCAACCACCAAACTAAAACTGAAAATCTAAATCTTTTATCAACATGCAACATTGATGTAACCATCCTTCGAAAACTTAATTTTATTATTCTATTCTTAACGTGTCCTAACCGTTAAGATAAACATTATCTTCTAGATCGAGCCGTCCGATTATTGTTGTGCTGTGCTCCTTGATTTTCTGCTTATGTTTTTTGCTCATTCACTTCGAGGTGAGTTCATAGCCCCACCTTTTACTCGTTTAACTGTTTACAAATTCCATGGGGGAGATACATGCTACTTACTTTTACTATGATCACAATTGCTTGAAAACTGTATTCTAAACTGAATGTATTATTGACACTAAGTACTACTATTGCCATGAAGTCCCCACATCATGAATCGTTAATCACTATGAGTAGTGAGCGTGAATATTGTGAATAGATCTATTGGATTGAACTCCCCCGTCCGGGTAGGACGCACTATATTTGAGGTCTCTAGGTGCTTGGCAAGGCACCTACCGGGGCAAATTTACATACATATTTCTTAAGGCGTCGATGTTATGAGCTTAGCATAATAATACATTTTATGGACGTATAACAACGTAGCCCATCGTATCTTAAACTGAATTATCTTGTGATCAACTGTTTATTTAATTAAACTCTATGGATTCACTCAATCTTTGTGTTGACTTTTTAGCATGTTTTATCTCAGGTCTCTATTAGCTGGCATGTGACGGTGCACGGATATATTTTGAAGACAATGCATCATTATCGTTCGATAAAATCTTTTAAAGTTTATGTTATATCTTTTAAGTTTTATAAACTTGTCGGGACCTCTTTGTAAACTCTGATGTTTTGTTAAATCGAATGATAAATTATTTCAAAACATCTCATTTTAGAGTCGTTTTCTGTAACTTGTATTGTATGCTAAGAAGTAATACCACAGTGACACTATCTTCCGCTGCGATAATTTTGGGGGTGTTACATCTAGCATAGGAGGACGGGTATCGGACCCTGCAGCTTGAATGTCATCAGTTGAAGTAGTGCTTGCCATGATCTAATCTTACACGGGATTTTACAAATCTTGTGACTTAAACCGAGAAATCAATTCTTTCGCGGGATTTTCTAAAGTCAACAAAAGAAACCGTAAGATGTAATTTGCGAGTAAGTCTAAGTATAATATCTTGAACAAATCACAATTAGTAAGTGTCAAGTAACAAGTCAAATTACAGAATATCAAATCGTAATAAGTCAAGTCGCAAGGTTAAGCTTACAACGTCAAATCACAATCAGATTAGTCGTAACAACTTAAGTCGCGACAATTCACTAATCACTAAATTTGTACAAGATATAATAAGGCTCAAGTCACAAATCACAAGCAGTAGAACACAAATCGCTAACAAGCAAATCGCTGGAAGACAAATCGCTACAACCAAATCACTGCTCTCCAAATTGCTGCTCACCAAATCGCTAGACAGCAAATCGCAGGCAGGCAAATCGCAAGAACTCAAATCACTGAACAAGCAAATCTCTGGAACACAAATCACTACTCACCAAATCGCTAATAGACAAGCCTCTAAGAAGCAAATCGCTACAAGCCAAAATCACTACTAAGCAAATTGCTGGATAGTCAAATCGCAGAACCACCAAATCACTATTCACACTAAATGACAAGCCTGACAAATCGCTATCACAAAAGACAACGACATCGCTATCTAGCGATTTGTCTTCTTTCCTTGAAATAGTAAACGACACAAATCGCTGCCAGAAATAAAGCAAATCGCTATGAAGTCCAAGGCAACTCGCTAAGAAGAAAATTTTACCGAGAAGCAAATCGCTACTATGAAACACAACTCGAATTGCATCAAATACCTCACAAACTAATGATTCAACCAATTCAAATGAAGAGTAAAGTACTTCTAACACCTTTAAACCTAAACGTACACTAATAACACGTAACAAATCACATACGAGATCAAACCAAGGTATTTTCTAGTAATACCATTCGAACCAACATACAACACAAAAGCAAACAAGAAAATTCGAGTACAAAAAATCCCTATGATGAAACCTTTGCTCTTGATACCATTTGTAACTAACTCATAATGTTTAACTCGTATGGAAATGCGGTTATGGTTCAAATTAGTATAAGAAGTTTAGAGAGAGAAAGTGAGTTGGGAGCCTTTTCTAGTGAGAGAAACACAAGAGATATTAGATTAGAATGAAAGGTCCAACCCTCTCCCTTGGTGGGAGAGGGTATTTATAGTTACATAATAACACCCCATAAAACGGGCTGTAGAGTGAGCTGACAGTGGGTAAAGACCCGACTCAACTCCACGTGAACTACGATATTAAACTACTTCTATATTACTACGATAAATACTACGAGCTACTTAATGCTAAACCATACTCGGGGTGAACGAGTCTTTTCATATAAATATTTATATTCCTAACAAGGTTTATGTGGTTAATTGAATGTTATGGCCTGGAAGCAATGTAAGTGATCATGATGCTTATGTGCTAATATGTGTATGATATGTGTTTTATGTCGGTTACTTATTAAGCGAAAGCTTATGGTTTAGTTGACAATGTTTTGTAGGTTGTTCACGAGATGAAGCTATGGCTTGGATATGGATTAAGGATTTGGATATACAAGTATAGAAGGTAGTATGCATTAGGAGCTAGGTAGAATACCGAGCTCATTCAAGATGGTATCCCCGTGAGTCATTTAAATGGATTGTAATGTGTAGACAAGTGGCAAAACGTATGCCAAGGTAGTCATAATACTTTGGTAGTCAAACGTTGTGTTAAAGTGTGTTTTAAGTGTTATTGGTAAAAGTTAAAGTGGCGTTTGGATTAAGTGTAAATATACCCATTTTGGGTTGTAAACGGGTCGATTGGTCTTGTAAACGATTTATTATGTTATGTTAATGGTTTTGGATAAGTTTGATGTGAAAATGAAGTTGGTTGTTTGTTGTAAAAATGGGTCGAATCGGGTTTCGGGCACAAAACCCGTCAAATGATAAAATACTATTCCGAGGGTCAAATGGCAAATGTTTTTATATGCAAATGATAGCTATAATGTACTAATTATTTCTGGAAGTTTTTATGTATTGTTAAAGTGGTACAAGTCGGTTTTCGAAAAATGGGTCAAAATATGCAAATGTGTAGAAACGGGTCCATTCTAGATGCAAATGGGTCTATTTTAGTGTGCAGGGAAAATGGCTCTATTTTAGACTAAAAAGGGTCTACTTTCAGACTAAAACCCTCTCATTAGTCTTGCAGAAAATGAGTCTTTTCATAGAATAAAAAGGGTCCATTTTAGACTAATACCTATGATAATAGTGACTGGTTAAAAATAAAGAAAAAAGTTGTATCGGGCACGGGGCGTAACATCTCACCAGTCAATATACGTGGCACAAACGTATTGCACATCCAGGAAGTGAAGTATTACGTCGTGTTCTTCCTAGTAATTATATTTCGTGTAATAAAGAGAAGTCTCCCGTTCTTTGTCATGCTTGGCAGCTTGATAAACACGTGAAAATTCCATTTGTTAGTTCTAATACTTCGGTTCAGTCTTGTTTTGATATTGTACACTCGAAATTGTGGACTTCCTTAATTCCGAGTCTTTTTGGGTTTAAATACTGTGTTTTATTTTTGGATAATTATTCGCAATATGTTTGTGTTTATCCATTAGTTAATAAGTCTGATGTTTTGTCCAAATTTGTGTTGTTTCGTACTTTTGTTCGTACTCAATTTAAGTGTGAAATCAAATTATTTCAATGTGATCATGGTGGTGAATTTGATAACCACGCCGTTCATAAGTTATTTGCTGATAATGGGATTCAGTTCCGTTTTTCTTGTCCACATACTTCACATATTATTATTTCAGGCTCATCTACCCCTTAATTATTGGACTGAGGTACTTAATATGGCCATTTATTTGTTAAACATTTTACTCTCTCGTGCCATAGACAAAGAAATCCCTTTTACCCGACTTTTTGTAACCACACCCGACTATAGTATTTTAGGTACTTTTGGGTGTCTTTGTTACCCTTTTTGATACCAATAATAAACTTGAACCCCGGGCCACACCTTTTATTTTTTTTGGGTCATGCCGCCAATCATCGTGGCTATCGTTGCCTTGATCTTAACACAAATAAAATTATTATTTCCCTACATGTTACGTTTGATGAGACTGTTTTTCCTTTTGGCTCAATGACACCCACCGTGAGTCCCTCATATGATTTTTTTTTCTATTAGAGAATAAATAAGCCCAAGCCTGGGTGAAACCTGCTGATACATATGTCCCATAGGGTGTCCCAAATAACCACTCATGTTGGACGGATGTAACTATTGGGCTGGCATAGCAAATTGAGCCTGTTGTGAAGAAATAGAATGGACTGGCTATTGAAGATGTTGAGCCATTAGTGGACTATTAAAACCCGGTGGTGTGGGAAAGCCTGATGGTCCGTGTACTGGGCTAGCATGAAAAGCCGATGCTAAGTTTTGACTATTAGTCTGTTAAGCAGAATTACTAGTGATAGGTTGAGTTCCCAACATAGATCCATTACAACCAAGTTTGGCCAACAAACTTTGCAATGTGACAATTTCATTAGAAGTCAAAGTAGAGGTTGATGCAACAGTAGAAGTTTGACCACGAGGTGAGTTATTAGAAACATAACCACGAGCCACATTATGAAGGAATTTACACGACACACCAAAGCGATGAAAAACCCTTATTAAAATTGAAGCATGGTTTATTTACCTTGTCCGTAGTAGAACGCCTCACATTAGAACCCGAGTTAGCCAACAAAACCACGGGTGATGAGGAAGTATAATCTATGTATGCTGCTGGTACTCGTGACTTCAATCTCATCTCCTCCGTAGTAAGCATAGAACGGACCGTTTTGAGGTCCAGGAAAGGCTCGCGATGAGCCATGGTTGACACACTCTCATATTTATTGGGAAATCCTTCAAGTGCAAACGTAACCACATCATCGTTACTAATTGGTGAACCAAGACCCACTAAAATAGTAGCAATAGACTCTATCTTCTGAAAGTAAGCATCAATAGATAAATCACCAAGTTTCAAGTTACGTAGCTCCGCCTTCAAGGCGATGGAACCGGTACGCTTATTATCTTGAAAGATCGAAGCAAGAAGTTCCCATGCGTCCTTAGTCGTTTGAAGATCTTGAACAACAAGGAGAGATTGAAGAGTGGTAGATAGCATGATAAATATCCACGAGAGCACAATAGTGTCAATCTTCATCCACTCCGATCCTTAGGTGGTGAAGTACTTGTAGAAGTCTCTCCAGTCCCAACAAGATGGTCCATGAGACCATATCTACACCATAAACTCTTAGAAAAAATACACCCAAGAAGTGTAATTCATCTCGTCAACATCTAGTTTGACGGGAACAAGGTTGCTTAGGTTATTGATTGTCATTAACTTATCGGAAAGAAGAATGACGGGTGGAGGAGGTGTGTCGTTAGTCATGATGGAGCAAGAGAAGAGTTGCAACGTAGCATAGTAGGTTTGTAGTTTTAGGTTCTGGGTTTAGTGTTTTGTAGTATTAACAGAAGCAAAAAAACACAGCAAGAAACTTGATGTTACCAAGAAACCAACGATCAATCTTGAATAAAGAAAATAAGTCGACTGGTTATTCCAACAAACCAATGATCGACCAAACCTTAACAAGTCGACTGGTTATTCAACAAACCAACAATCGACCAACCTTAACAAGTCGACTGGCTATCCAAAGAAACCAACGATCGACTAAAAAAACGAAAGATAATACAGGTTATTGAGGATCGATTAGGGTTATGAGGTTAGGCTCGATACCATGTAAGTGTATAAAAGTGATTCATCTATTAATGAAACCCATAATACAATATATAGGCTACCAACCCAACAAGAGATACTCGGGCCTTAGCCCATATAAACTATAAACGGGCTATGCAAAAATACGACTAACAGTTTTAACCTGCCAAAATCTTAATGTTAAAATGCTATATATTACAATTATTGCATCTAGTTAATCGCAACAAGCAGGGACGGATTCTGAACCAGTTTATTGAGAAGGCTGAAATATCAATTTCCCCTGAAAAACAAAAATGTTAGCACTAACTTTTTTGATCAGATAGCACTAACTTACTAAAGCAAATTACATTCCTCGGCCTCCTAAAGCTTCGTCCCTAACAACAAGTATTAACCGCGGCCTAGTTTATGAAGCCGATTAAGGAAGAAAATCAGATCGAGTATTTAAGGTTTGGTCGCCAAAGTAGCCAAGGAGGAGGGAGTGTCTTTTTATGTATATAAATATAGAAAAAATATGTATATGTATATGAATTAGATTTTCGGTTTGGTTGGATTACATTTTATCAAAACCATATTCGAACTGAAAACTGAATATCTAATTCGGTTCCATTTTGATTTTCGGTTCATGCAGATATTACCCGAATTGTGAACACCCATACTACTTTATAGCTTTGGATGATCTGATCTCATCTCACATGAATCCATGTCAAGGACTTTATGGACTTTAACAAGGTTTTTTGGCCCATCATATTTTGGGGGCTTCGCATCCCAACCTTCTCACCTTTTCAAGCCCACCTTTACAGTGTACAGTTGTACACAAGTCTTCGAATAATGGGATTTCTACTTACGTTCACATTTTGTTTCAGTTTCTTCTTAGTAATCGTAATCTTACAGTAAATGTTTGTAAACGTGTTCTTAACTAGTAACGGTACAGTAGTCTTATGTTTATATATTCAAATTGGAAATGTAAATGTATCATTATTAAGAATTTACTTTTTTTTTTTTTTTTTTTTTGGGAAAAAAATTAAGAATTTACTTTTCATACCAGATTTTTCGTATTTCACGTGTTTAAAGATTATGTCTTGATCATCACTCTTAGAGTTTTGGTACATTAAGTTCGGGTTTATTTGTTAATATATCCGATTGCAATGTTCTGACGGCCTATTGTGATCGCCTTCTTTTTTTAATTTCAAAATCGTCAAATTATGCCTGAACTTGCACTAGCTATTATTGGACCAGCTCTTATATATTTTTGAACAAAAATTGTCACAAAAATATGATTTTGGATAATATATCTATAAAATTAAGTATATGTTGATTGTGTTAGCTATCCAAGATAGAAATGTGATTATATCCCATTAAAACAAATTTATAAACTTATTAATCCAGTTTGCTGTATGGAATTTTTATTTTGATTTTTCAGCATTTGTTGTAAGTAATTGGAACCAATAGATTCTTAAAATATACGTGTTGCACGTCGTATAAGACGATCGAAAGTGCGCCTCACGTATAATAGTATTACTATTTGACCAACTTAGTTATATAATTATAAACCAATCATTAGGTCAATGTCTATTCCCATATAAATACACATACTCACGTAATACTTATACAACTTAAATCACAACTTATAGGAACATGAAGATGTTTAGCTTCATCACAACCCTCCTCATAATCTCGTTTTCCATGTCGGTTTTAGCCTACGAATCCGATGAGTACTCATCAATGACTCTTAAGGTACCAAGTCTGGCAGATCTTTCGTCACTTGAAGACGATCTCTCCTACTCTTTGTACCGTGAAAGTTGTTATGACTTAGAAGGTATCATCTATAGAAAGGTCAAGGAATGGGTTACCAAGGATCCTACCCTTGCTCCTAGTCTCTTAAGGCTCCAGTACCATGATTGTGTCGTTCGGGTATATATTTTTCTTGTTCAAGATTTAATATATTCAAACGTGTTTCTTTATAAAATGACAATATCTTTTTGTTATAGGGGTGTGACGCGTCCATTCTTTTGGACCATGAAGGGAGCGAAAAAACATCTAATATGAGCAAGTCATTAAGAGGGTTTGAAGTGATCGACGACATAAAAGCTGAGATCGAGAAGAAATGCCCAAAAACTGTCTCTTGTGCAGATATCCTGACAACTGTGGCTCGAGATGCCACAGTATTAGCTGGTGGACCTTATTGGATGATCCCATATGGTAGGAAAGATGGTCGAGTTTCGCTTGCCAAAGAAGCCTCAATAGTTCCCAAGGGTTCTGAAAGTGTTACCAATCTTATCGAGTTTTTCCAGTCTAAAGGACTCAATGTGCTAGATTTAGTAATCCTCTCTGGTAAAAAAATTACAAAGTGTAAAACCTTATTTGTTTAACTCT
This sequence comes from Artemisia annua, assembly GCA_014162995.1. Lineage (NCBI taxonomy): Eukaryota > Viridiplantae > Streptophyta > Magnoliopsida > Asterales > Asteraceae > Artemisia > Artemisia annua. Next base: position 163,614 of record LBNU01012011.1, read on the forward strand.
CTAGTTTTTTCACAACAAAAAAATAACACGTTTTACATTTGGTTATCAGGTGCTCATACTATCGGAAAGACCACATGCGAGTCAGTGCAACATCGTTTATACGATTACAAAGGAACAAAGAAACCCGATCCATCTTTGGACCCGAAGTATTTGAACTACTTGAGGAGAAAATGTAGATGGGCATCCGAAAACGTAAATCTTGATGGTGAAACTCCAAACACATTCGACACACAATACTACCACAACCTCAAGAAGAACATGGGACTCTTGTCAACAGACCAAATGCTCTACTCGGACTCGAGGACTAAACCCATTGCTGACGGTTTGTCATTTCAATCCTCACTCTTCAAGAACCAATTTGGCGTGGCGATGGTGAAGCTTTCAAGCATTCTGGATGTTGTTTCTCAAGATGAAGGAGAAATTCGTACTGATTGCAAATATGTTAACCATTGATAATCTTGAATATATGTCACAAGATTAAATGAGATGATATGTTCGAATTTTGCTCATTCCTTACCAACTTTATACGTACTATTGGCTTGTAACTTAATGCTCATTAAAAGAGCAAATATGATTTCATAATTTAGTATATCATTTATATTTATGTTAATTACTTACCCTTGCTCTGAAAACAGACACTTTGAAACGAAATTATAAAGTTATCCTAAGAGTGGAAGGTATGGTGAAGAGCTTGAAGTGCTCATTTGGGGCCCACATCTTCCACATCACCTCAACACCTCTTCACAACAAACCCCCTCCTCACTCATAACTAACCTCAACTTACTCATTGAGGCCCACCACTTACACCGTTATTTTTTTTATTCATTTCATTTAATAAACTAAATTCATTTCATTAAATTAAAAATACAATACAAGAAAATAAATACATACGAAACGTAAAATAACGATACGGTTAAAATAACAATACGAAACGAAATACAAAGACAAACGATACGGAAATACAAATATAGACGATACAGAACAACAAAAGCCATCGAGTGGCGATGGAAAATGGCATTACCCCGTGTGCCATCGAGTGAGGACGATTCGAGTGCCTCCTATTCGACTGACGAGGGCTATGTCACAGACTAAATCATTTTATTGATTCGTAGTTTAGTTTAATCATAGGTTAATCGTGCGTTGTTTAGTGTATTTGTATTCCATGTGTTATGTATTTTAATTCCGTGTTTAATATATTTTAATTTCGTTCTTAAAAAACAATTACTCGTTTTTAAAACATTTTACTAATCATTTACATCTCCAAAATATACTTTTACACAAAATAAATACATAAAACTAAAAGAAAAAAAAGGACGCTTTGCAGTGCTCTTCAGCTCGTTGTGCAGACGAGCAGCTCCTTTACAACGAACCACGGCGAGCTCCACAAGGTGTGGCAACGAGCCACAACGAGCTCAGCAGCACCTCCACGTCAGACGGCGAGGCTGGGCAACGAGCTCACACCTTCCCCTCTAATAAGTTGTACTGTACTACTCAGTTTTACTTGACAACGATAAATAATACTCCCTCCGTCCCAAAATAAGTGTCCAGTTTGACTTTTCAGAGTCAAACTGGTTCAACTTTGACCTTAAATATTTCTTTTTATGGTATATGATACTTGATGAAAATTTATGCCAATGAAAAGTACACTTAAAACCCAATCTATTCATATATTTTGCATTAAATATTATCTAACACCCACAAAAATAGATACGGTAAAAGTTGAACCAGTTTGACTCTGAAAAGTCAAACTGGACACTTATTTTGGGACGGGTTTAGTTGCTACAAATAACTAAACTAATAATAATAATAATAATAATAATAATAATAATAATAATAATAATAATAATAATAATAATAATAATAATAATAATAATAATAACTTTATTTTTCGTCGTGTTAGCTTTTGCATTCAAAAAAGAGTAGGAGCTCAGATTGTGTCTAGACTCTCCTCAAATTTTATGTAATTTTTCATGTTTCTAATGGAAAGCGGTGGTTTAAAAAAAAATAATAATAATAAATAATAATAATAATAATAATAATAATAATAATAATAATAATAATAATAATAATAATAATAATAATAATAATAATAATAATAATAATAATAATAATAAATTAAATAAAATAAAATAAATGAAACACTTGATTTTTAAGACGTTAATAATCTAATCCAGCAAAGTATCTTTACATATCAGTGTATGATTTTATTTACGAGAATTCATATTCTAATACTCCTTTCGACCCAATTTATTAGTCCATTTCAAATTGCACGCAGTTTAAGAAAATTTTAATTAACTACGTACACTTTTTACTAATCAAATATAATATTTACTCACTATAGTCTTTTTTGATTAGCTAACAGATCAAAGAGGACATGTATTTTCGGACAATCTAAAATAGAAATATGGACTAATAAATTGAGGCGGAGAGATGAAGTAATAACTAATGATACGGGCCACTAGATCAGTGTCATAATTTGGGCTCATTGTATTGGCCCAGTTTGTGAGGACTGTCGATAACTTCACTAGACTTAATTATCAGCCCACAAACAAGTTCATATCCATATATATGAATCATTTCAAACTTCATAAGTCTTTTAGGTGTTAACTTAGTTACAAACTACTGTGTTCAATTTATGCTGAAAAACAAATTGGTATCAAGTCTTCTAATAATCATGTGCAAAATTGAATTGCTGAAAGAAAGCACAACATAATCTAGAAGCTGGCTCTCCTAGCTAGTTTGTTTTAGGGAGATATATTGTCAATTTTTTTCTTCTAGAGCCAATGTTAATAAATTCTGAGTATCTTAAAAGATTACTACTTGAAGCTGCAATATATTTCGTCTGGTGAGAAAGAAATTATAGGATTTTTTAAGGCTGAACAAAGGAGCTCGAAAATGTTGTATGCAGTAGTATTTGTCAAAGTTAAGTTCAAGTTAATGAGTTTTTTTGACGAACAATGCATAGGTTATTAGGATAATGACATATCCACTTATTTTCCTTCCCCTCATGTATTTATGCGGCCACTATAGCATAAAACAAACACAACAAATTGTTGTGCACCTAATTGAAAGTTACGAGCCATGAATCTAAATGTTGCTCGACTTTTTATCAGCTTTCAAACATGTTTGATAGGTGGGAAAGCCGTTAGGATACAACTGTATATGCAACAATAGATAAGCGTTTATCATAATATACTAGAAAAAATCTTACATTTTTCTCATATAATTGATTTATGAGTTCATGCCAATCGTTTGTTATACCGGGACAGCCAATCATCACATTGAAATGTTTTCCTAATGTCTAGACGCTCTTTGATCTAATTTGAAACATTCACTTTGCCCAAACACAACATTCTCCAGCCCCTTGATCAACATTGTCTTTCCAAATGACATGAAATGACAAAGGAGGTTTTTGAATCGATCAGTAGTTAAAGCAAACAATCTATAAACAAAAATACACTCAAGAAAGACTAATTAAACCTTTAGACTCTAACAATAGAAAGAATATATAAAAGAAGACATATGAAAAGGAATACGCTAGTTAATTACAGTCCCATGCAAGATGATCCAAAGTTCCCACATTAGAGTACATTCCGCAAGGCATAAATGCAGCTTCCATGAACTCTAAGTCAATGTTACAACCCTCAAATGAACTCATATCAACATTGGTCTGACCCTGGACCTCGCCACCATCGCTCAAATCCAAACCCTTGTTCACAAACTCCTGAGCTACTACCATATTTGGTTGCACCATTTCTTGGTATGCTTCTGGTCTTCTTGTGTTTACGAAAGCCGCTCCAACATTAGTGACACTAACGTTCCCACCCCAAGATTGCATCAGTGTTCCATAATCAAGCTGATTTGATGAAGAAGATAATGGCAATAATATGGGCATCTTAGTACTTTCAACAAAAGGTTGGCTTGAAAACCCCATTGTAGATTGATGGCTAACATCATTCTTCATAAGAAGATTATAATCATGGTAATTAAGGTTGGAACTTTTTTGGGTTGTGGAATTTTCGTACAACTTTTGACTCGTGACATGATCATTAACAACTGTGGAAAAATGAGGTTGAAAAGCTTGTACCTTTTTCGTATCTTTTGTTTGTGATGAGGGGTTGTTTATAATGGAGAAAACCGGCTTTGTGGGATCAATGTTTTTACTATTATTAGCATTGATAATAGGGATTTGATGTGGAGAAAGAAGGTTATGAGTATTTGGATCTAAACCCTGAGATATAAGTTTCTTCTTGATACAAGAATTCCAAAAGTTCTTGACCTCATTATCAGTTCTACCTGGTAGATGTTTTGCAATCTGAGCCCATCGGTTCCCCAATATCCTATGAACATCAATGATTGTTCTCTCTTCCTGCTCAGTGAACGCACCACGCCTCAGATCAGGCCTCAAGTAGTTTATCCACCTTAATCTACAGCTCTTTCCGCATCGTTGCAGCCCTGAAAATACAAACACAAATACAATAACATAACTTAATTAATCAAACCCTATAAAAAATGAAACCCTAATAGGTATACAATCAACTGCATGGATTTCAGTCTTCCTAAGAAATATTATAAGTACTAGCCTGCAAGTTTCGGGACTGAACTCCAACAACTATGGCCGTGGTTAGTGATGTGTTTGATGAGTTTATCATCTTCTTCAGGAGACCATAACCCTCTCTTAACTTTCTGTTTGCTGCAACAGTGATGGCCCATCTCAACAAATAATAATATCCTTCATAGAAATAGCTAATGTACATCACTATATATTATATATATATTGTTAAGATGTATACTTCTCTTATTAAAAAATTATATAAATCAAAACTTTTTTGCCCATATTAGATTGCCTTTATTTTTATTATTGGAAAAGTAGTAAAGTATGTCTTGTCCAAATATTTGTTATATATGTTATAGATGAAGTGTACGTCAAATATTTGAATCAGCTACTCCGTAGTACATATTAGTGGCCCTACTACAGTGAGCATTATATGTTTCTAACGGTGTCACATACTCACAAGCTAGATTCCGTGCATGATATAGCCTATTGGACTATAGGAGCTAGGTGAGTGTTTTAAAAAAAATGATTACCGGATAACGAAATATGATAACTAATTGTTTGAAGTCAGAAATTATAGAAATAGCTAAGGTAATTCACATGGTTCCTACCGGTGTTTACACAACAATTTTATTTATTTATTTATTTTAGAACAGCTGCATTATATTAAAAGACTAGCAAAAGCTAGAAACAAACTATTACAAAGAAGCTATAGAAGCTATGGGTTTTTTCAAACGATCTACCCAATTAAATTTAGACTTAGGATTTTTAGATGAAATTCACAAAAATGACTGAGAAATAAAGGAGTCCCAAAGCAACGCATTCTTAGGAGGGGGATTATAAAAAAAACCAAACGATTACGGAAATACCAAATAGACCACAAGAGGGTCCACCTACCCCTTCGATAATCAATCTTGAGTTATTCGAAACATGCAAAGAGTTAAGCCATTCGAACCACTCGAAAATGTTAGTGCAAATCGGCATGTCCAGGTCCCACCATCTAGCCAGCAAAGCCCACATATCCTTTGCCATCTCACAAGTAAAGAAAGTGTGGTTAACCGTTTCAACATTTTCCTGGCAAATGGAGTATAAAATCGAGTCAACATCAATACCTTTCCTATCCAAATTAACCATAGAAGGGAGTTTGTTGAGCATCAGTCGCCACAAGAAAACATTAACTTTTATAGGGATGCAACGGTTCCATCTAGTAGCATGAGGATCCACGTCTAAGGTATGCTCATCTACCAAGGCGCACGCTGAGGCAACTGAAAATCCAGTAGAAACATTTGGCGACAACTGCCAAGAATCACCTTGCTCCGTAAGAACAACATCACCAATCATAGCACGCATACCTGTGAGCTAGGCTGATTCAGCACTTCCTCTCGATTCACGCCTATTAGCAGAACACGAAACAAGAAGAGATAACCGATTCACAATATAACAATCTCTATCATTGTCAAGCAAATATATGCGTGGGAAAAGCGTTTTAAGAGGCTGATTTCCACGCCAAGTTCCTCCCAAAATTGAGTAGAAACTCCATTCCTTATCTTGCGAGTACACAAGGAAAGAAGATCAATACCTTTCTGCTTAAGGCGTTTAACCGAAGACAAAATGGCACCCCATGAGCTGTGACTAGTTCTATAAGCGATGCCATTAGTAATGCCCCCATGAATCCCATAAATATTCCTTATAACTCGAGCCCATAAATCAGAAGGACAAATGATGAACTCAAATAAGTACATTTTATTATCATCATTTATCCTATTTAATTAATTTGTTTTACTTTATTATGTATGAGAATCGGTGCTTTAATGTTTACTTTAGTGATTCTCAGGTAGAAAAAGGTAAAAGGTGAAACTTGGCGATTTTTGACTAATTACGGAGCAAAATGAGCAAGATGTCAAAAGTCTACTGAAACCCAGAAGATGCGTCGTATCTCACTCAACAGATACGCCGCAATATCATACTTAGATGAATTCGAATACCANAAAAACATTAACTTTTATAGGGATGCAACGGTTCCATCTAGTAGCATGAGGATCCACGTCTAAGGTATGCTCATCTACCAAGGCCCACGCTGAGGCAACTGAAAATCCAGTAGAAACATTTGGCGACCATTGCTAAGAATCACCTTGCTCTGTAAGAACAACATCACCAATCATAGCACGCATACCTGTAAGCTAGGCCGATTCAGCACTTCCTCTCGATTCACGCCTATTAGCAGAACACGAAACAAGAAGAGATAACCGATTCACAATAGAACAATCTCTATCATTGTCAAGCAAATATATGCGCGGGAAAAGCGTTTTAAGAGGCTGATTTTTATGCCAAGTTCCTCCCAAAATCGAGTAGAAACTCCATTCCTTATCTTGCAAGTACACAAGGAAAGAAGATCAATACCTTTCTGCTTAAGGCGTTTAACCAGAGATAAAATGGCACCCCATGAGTCGTGACTAGTTCTATAAGCGATGCCATTAGTAATGCCCCCATGAATCCCATAAATATTCTTTATAACTCGAGCCCATAAATCAGAAGGATGACACAAAAACCTCCAAATCCATTTGAACAGGAGGCCTATATTTAGCCCGAAAATACTACCAACACCGAGGCCTCCCAACTTCTTGCTCGCTAAGCACTTTTTCCATCTAACCTATGTCATCTTTTTCTCGTCCTTATCAGCACCAATAAAGAAGTTATTACGCAACGCTTCTTTTGAACTGACACTGGCATCATATATATCGACATATATTAAGTGGGAAGATTCCCTAGCACCGACTTAATAAGAGTAAGACGGGCACCAATCGATAATAAACGGGCTTTCCATAGAGATAATGGCATTCCAGTTTGAACACTTAGTGATGTTACACCCAACTGGAACGCCGAGATACTTCAAAGGAAATTTAGCCTCCCCACAACCTATGATTTTCGCCATATCTGAAACCTCCTCATCAGAAATACAAACACAAACACAAACGCCAAGAACGTTGCTTTTACGAACATTAATTTAAAGCTAGAAATTAAATAGAAACAACAGAGCATACATAAAAAGTGATGCGCATTTATCCAAGACCACTCACCAAGGAATATAACATCGTCAACATAAATGAGGTGTGAAATACTCATGTTGTCACGACAAAAAAAGCACCTTTGTACAAACCCAACTCCTCAGCCTTACACGTGAACGCGTGCAAGCCTTCCATAGCCAAATAAAGAGAAAAGGAGATAGAGGATCTCCTTGTCTTAAGCCTCTAAAACACTCGAACTTCGCTGTAGGAGACCCATTAACCAAAACAGAAAATCGGGCAGAATTAAGGCATCCAAAAATCCAAAAGCTCCACTTAAAGCCAAATTCGATCTTTTCCATAACCAAGTCCAAAAAATCTCATCTCAAAGAGTCAAAAGCTTTATCAAAATCCACTTTAAAGACCATGAGTTTTTCTTGCGTTTACGGTACCAAGCCACAACTTCATTTAAAATGAGAGGAACACCAAGAATATTTCTACCCTAGATAAAAGCCGATTGCTCAGAACTGATACAACTTCCAATCACCGTACCAAGTCTATTAGCTAAGATTTTGCCAATTATTTTATATTGACACCTTATTAAACAAATAGGGTGAAAATCCATAATAAAATTGGCATTAGACACTTTCTGGATCAATGCTATGAAGCATTACAACCTTTAGGAGATGTACCTGTAAGGAAGAACTCTTGCATGAAACGGACTACATCCTCTTCTAAAAGATCCCAAAAAGTAGTAAAGAACTTGAATGTGAACCCATCCGGCCACGGTGCTCGATCACCACCGCAATCCCACACAGCCCGCTTTATTTCTTCACTAGAAAAGTGATTTTCCAAGTATTCGCTTTGACTATGATAGAGCTGATTAAGTGAATTAACATCTAACGAGGGAGAGATCCTAGTGGGCTGTTGAAAGCGACTACGAAAATGCTCCAATAATTTAGCTTTTACATTATCGGGATCATCGATCCATTCTCCATTCTTTAAGATGCCTTTGATAGCAAGTTTCCTCCTCTTTTTTCTAGCGTGCCATGAAAAAAGCTAGTGTTTTCATCACCTTCAATAGCCAACTTAATCTTGGCTTTTCGAGCTATATCTTTAGCTTCCAATCGGTCTATTTTTCTCAGGAAAGTTATAAAGTCGTTACGGTTCAAAAAATCCTCCTCACTAGCACATCCTTGATCAATCTTATAATCAATGGAGGAAACCGCGTTTGGTGATCTTTCTTTAAAGTATTGGCAACTGCTTTTTTTTGAAGCAACTCATTCATGAATAACTTTTTTAAGATTATGTAATTTTTTCTTAAACGAAATGAAACCATTAGCCTCAACAATACCATCATTATTCCAAGTGTCAACGACCAGATTATGAAAGCCCTCCATTTCCAACCATGAATGAAAAAATTGAAAACGGGTGGGGCCATAATCTGCCACGGACTCTTTAAGGAGAATAGGACGATGATCGGGAATACCTTTCTCTAGGAAAACACCTATAATATGTGGAAAGACTTTGAAGAAGCTTTCAAAAACCAAGAAACGATCAAGTTTGCTCATCTTAGACCCCCACTTATCTGTCCAAGTGAAATAAAACCGGCCAACAAAATATCAATAAGAGAAGCATTAGTGATAAATTTATTAAAGATCTCAGCTTGCCTCTCATTAAAAACTGATGCGTGGTTTTGTGACCTTACAACAGGTTTTACCTCTCGAGGGATCTCAAGAGGCTTACAACCCCACCAGGCAGTGTACCTGACCGATGTAGTATAGGATAGTGGTAAGTACGAGGGATTGATCGTTCTCTCACAGGGAATAGTGTTCGTTAGGATAGAAAAACTACTCTAATAGGTCTAAGGGTGGAAGGAAGATTCTTTTT